>JBBPRK010001895.1:0-10065 GCA_038093075.1 Boletus patriciae | reverse complement strand
AGGAAATGAAAAGCTAGATAGACGAGACAAAGAAGTGAGAAAGTGAAGAGGTGAAGAGGTGAAATGGTATCGATCAGGTTCGTGAAGGCAGCGGCGAGCGCGCGCAGCGCGTTCCTTACATAGCCTGGCTCACAACTCCGAATCAGGTGAGCTTCGAACGCCGCATTGCTTCAATCCTGTACAAATTGAGATAAATCTCACGAGAACTATCAGCTTACCTCAAGGCCTGCGCTGCTCGCCTCGGCAAAGATTATCTTGTCCTGGTGCGGAGGCAGTGATAACCGGAATGCGATTTGGACCGTGCGCATTGAGTTGAGCTCCACATTGAGGCAGGCCCGGTAATACCGTTATCAGACGAAATCGACACTGACCCTCTGTCCGAAGGCTCTACTACTGTAGTAGTGCGTGTCCACGCGTTATGGAGAAATATTCCCCCGTCCCCGCTCAAATCATGATGGATCGTAGCGATACCACCTTTTGTCGTGTTCGGTACGTGCCAGTTTGGTCCTCGTGTTATCCACGCCAATTACGGTACATTGCTCTAGAAGCCACATTCACTGGCATCCGCCGAGCGGTACCCACGTACTTGTCGTAAGTTTCGTTTCCTCCATTCATCGGAAGGCCTGACCGCACCTTATACCACACCGCAAAAGGGCACATTGGTTTTCTTTTGGGTCTAGTAGTGGCGTACCCCAGACGCCATGACGAAAGAGCTCCACTCAGCGTGAAGACACGGAACAATAGAACGTTCTTTCATGACTCATTGCTATCCAACAAATCGAGGGTCACTCCAACACTGCCTACGCCGAAAACTGCAGTGGTTGTTTGTTTGTTCCGCGAGAGGGTATATAACATAGGATCATGAATCCAACGATGCTCAGACCCCATCGTCTACTATCACCTGCTCTATCCGCATACAATGTTCACCTCCGCAAGTCCTCCTGTTGTATGTATCTGTTGCCGTGGAAGATTCACTCTCACGAGCCTTCCAGGATTGGCTCCCTGTCTTGACGTGGAACTTCGCTGCCTGTGAAATTGTGAACGAGCAAGCCTTGGAGGATCTTGCCCATTCATCGATGGTTTCTGACGCTGTCGTATGTCTCTACTACTATTGAATGTTTACTTTACTGACACCCATCTCAGTTTTGGCCACCTACCTATTTCAAGGATGCCTCTACGATTCTCGAAGAGCAAACCTCTGGGGAGGAAGTCTAGAAGATGGCTGAGTAGTTGCAAAGTTCTCTGCTACTGAGTCCCGTAAAGCGTGTACTATGACATCGTTGCATTTGATGTTGCTTGTTGCGTCGTAGTCATGTAACCGTATCGTTTCTGAAATTGTAGTTGAATCTTGCCGTGCAACAAGAGCGTGTTATTTATTGGAAGAACAATCTATTCGTATACACTTCGTGTCGGTAGTTTGTTCTCTCTGTCCAGTCATTACCACCACTTGCACGAGAATTATGTACTAATACCCACCACCTCCCGTCCCAGTCCCCTCGCCCGCCATCGCCTCCAGATCCTTGCCATCCAACCCTTCCTCGTTCCCGGAACGGCACCCCGCCCGGCGACGACGTCCGAGTCGGTGGGGTGGGCGTGGAGCTCCGCCTACACTCGACCGGCCCCGTGAAAACGCGAGCGAGGCAGACAAGACCGCTTCGATGCTCGCTTCTCGGATCGGCCCAGAGGTGGCCAAGGGGAGGTCGCGCGCCGAGGGTATCGGGTTGCGGCCCTGCGGGTGCGTGTGACATGTGTAGGGCGATGAACGCTTTCGAATCATCATTGCATACGGACGTCCGTGTCTTCCATGCATCGGTACACCCTGCAGTTGATTTGATCGAGTACCGTATCAGCCTGAGAGGGGTCGCACGGTGCAGTGGATGTGGTACCCATGCGGTGAAGGTTGTAAATCCGGTAGCCAATCTAAGATTTGGCGATTTGTTTTATTTGATCCGTCCTGACGATGATGATGGCGTTGTACCGAAACCTATGCCGTGCTCGCACATATCGCACCCCGTATATGCTACCATACGGTGACCGGCGTTACAAGACTGACTGGGGGGCTGCAGATGCTGGCGCCCATACCGCAATGCGCTCAAACCGTTCTCTCAGAGCGAGTTGATTTCACAGAAGTTACGCCAGTCGACAGAAAAAGAGCATAGCAAAAACAAACCCTCGATACAGACGTCCCACCTCCAATCCTCTTAGTGCATCAGTGCCCCTCGAGGTTTCCTAAGAGACTCTGCTATGCCAAGGAAGGTTTCGGCAAGGTTAACCTAAAAATACGATTTGGTTTCGACAGCTGATGATTATAAGGTAAGCTCACCGTGTCCAGTGCCTTACTAAATGTCGATAACACTCTAGCAGATGCAGGAGCTAACGGATCACGAGGTGCATTGTTTTGAGCATCGAGTGCAATCTGCGTCATCCGTTGCAATGTGGCCGAGTCCGCATCAGGACCGAATGACACAGAGTGAAACGACAGCGGTTTCCTATCGCCATGCCATTCAGAATAAACCCGCAGAGTAAAGGAAGTCAGAAGCTACCCAAGTCGGATTGCTGAACGACACAAATCTTGCATTACTTGGTCTGTAATTGTCCATATGCCGTCGGATAGAAAAATGATTACTGGCGTTCTGGTAGGAGCTCAGGTTGTTATGGCGTCCCATTGGTGTGGAAGGCCCTGCCTACCTTTCTGTGCTCCAATGCTGTTCCATGATTCCCTGTGCGCATCGAATGACAAGGTCGAAATCATTTCCCCCATCCGCGCCATATCGCAGCACCATATCGAGCAATTGATCCGGACTACTGGTGAAATCATTGATGCAGACATTATATGTCGCGTGGTCGTGCATAATGATGCTGTAGGAATCCCGACGAGATGAATGGCTTTGAGCCGCAGCAGTCGCACGGGCTGTCCAGAACGGGTAAAGGGACGAATACACTGCTCCGAGCCTGTTGTTTGATACTGAGCAAATTTTGAATATTCATAGAAACTTGCCTATCGATCAAGAACATGCTGTGGGTGGCATACGTTAATAGGGACACCTACAGAGACCTAGACCGTGACTCACACATGGAACGCCTGTTGCATCACCACCGGATTTCTGCAGGAGAACTGGTGTCCGTCATTCGATACGTAGCCTAGTCCTTCTACTGGGGTATTGGGGTGCATTGGCTGATGGAAAAGCGGGAGTGTGCAATAAGAAGGTTGGGCTGCGTTGCCCGCTGCTGCCGCTGTGTGCTCTTCGCCTGATCTTCTACGTTATTTCAGCTACCATACTTGCAGAATAGGACTCACCACTGCACATGGCATCGCTAGTGAATAGCGTGTGTGAGCTACGAATAACCGGACAATGGTCTCCTCACCATTGCGCGAAGCTGGCCTGTTCCTCCCTCGAATACGGGTCCTTGAAACCTAGAAATCATGGTAAGAAGTCGGAGAAACACTGTACACGATAACTTACCGCTCCGTTTCCAGTAAAGATTATGCGTTAAGAAATCTTTGGGGCGATGTGGATTGGGTTGTACCTCCCTCGTGATGTGCTGGATCTCCTCGTTTCCAGTGCACGAAGCTGCATCCTCGGCACGACAGTAGTCCACGTGAATGTGTCTGCCCAGGGCCTGGCAGACCAGGTTGCACAGCATCGGCGCGCCTTCGTCATTCGCGGAGAATCGCCTTCCGTCGACCTCCAGTCCCTCGTCCTCTCCGCCGTCAATGGACCATCGCGTCTGAGCCATCGATCCATGATGAGTGTCGTGCTCTTGCTGCGAATGGCCTGTAACATCATGAGCGGGATTTGTTTGTTTCGTCTGAGCGTTGACTGACCTAGGGGTAACGTGCAGAAATATCCGCAGTTCGCACAGCGGACTTCGCAAAAGTGGAACGTAGTAGCATCTAGGCTATGACTGTGAGGTCCATCATGTTCGGTTTCGGTAGGTGGAATCATTTTGACACATTTTAGGCGCTTTGCCACTATAAGCAGGTGGCCCAATGTCATCGCACGTTCTTATGGTAGGTTTAATCAATTACCTTGGGAATACTAATGATTGGTTTCGGTGGGAGTTAGCGCATACATAGCGACCATCTGGCAACAACATACTCTTGTATACTGAAAGGTTTCATGCCTTCCAGTGAACGTAGCCTCGATTGACTGAGGAGCCACGTCAATCTCGCATATACCTGGCGCAGTGCACAGCTGAGAGCAAGAGTGCTCTTGCCTGTGCCAGTATGGTGTCAAGCATATTTAGAGTAGTGAGTCTAACAAGAGACTCACCCGCACAGATGAACGGAACCTGCTTCCAAACCATGTAAATGGTCTCGATTCGAACATAGCCTCTTGCAGCGTTGACATGTGATGGAACACAAGCGAGCGTCACAGTGGTGCCGGTCGTGCTCTACGGCGCTGTGACCAAGTGTGAACGAGAGTTCCGAGGGGGACAGGGAACTCACCTGGGAACACTACATGTTCCAGTGCATGAATATGTTGAGCCATCTAGGAGCGGGATGAATGATAGATCGCAAGGCTACCAAGCGTCAGCGACCGGATGTCAGGGAGCTTGACCAGGTATACCTCTCCACATGCATGTACGGTTGCAGAGCACATATGATCATCGCCGGCATGATCGATCACCTTCGAACAGTCAGTTTGAGCTCAAAAGTGATGCAAGTAAGTTTCCACCTCAGTACATTCTTCTAGGCATCCACTCTTTCCGAGAAGCTTGCAGGGCTGGCCGCAGAGATGAGCAGTTACGACACACCTAGTGGTCGATCATCGTAAGCGCCACCGGTCACGTCTGTTTATCCAGGTACTTACAAGTGCTTTCCGGGATGGCCAGCACTGTAGAGCGTTACAGTAAACATGAAGGGAAGTCGAGATCAACTCACGCGATGGAACACTGCTTGGCCCCTTCCCGTAACTCCTTGCAGAAGTCGCAAGGATACCTGCAACCGTGGTTCGTTTGACAGTGGTGATGTCCGTCATGCAACCTGCTCTGGATACATAAGAGATGACACGAAGCGCATTTCATGTTGCACAGCTGAACACCACTCTTTAGATCCACGATTGCACTCTCAAACGTCCTCCGCAGGTCGACAATGCTGGCGTGCCCTGTCTGGAACCGAGTCAAGTTCGATGTCAGCCACTCCCGCACATGCTCGATCCGCGAAGAAGCCAAGTCCTCGAGATACTCGCTAAGTGCCTCGGTCCACTCGTGGTCGGGGGTGAGCTGACGATCGTAATACCTATTCCAGCTCTCGCGAAGTATCACGAGGGTTCGTTCTCGACTTGCAGCCTGTAGTGGCACTGGATCACTGTTAGGGATGAAGAAACGTGCATCGCTATCATCCAGAAGGATTGGGGAATCCGTGTCCAGATTCTGGTCAGGAGAGGAAATTCAACCAACATTGAAATTGGAAAGGATAAACCACTGCGAACCTTGAGTGGTTCAGGTTCAGGTTCTACTTCCTGTAAGCCATATGTCAAAGCATTTGGTAACAAGTTGAGGAGGAGTTGAGCGCGATGCGAAGCCATGGTCTCTGCGAAAATTGAAGTCAACCAGGGATTTCAAAAGCATAATTAACTGTAAGCATACGGGATAATGCACCCCAGTCATTTGCCTAATCGCTTTCAGTACGTGAATGAGTACCTGCGAATTTGCGAACGAACCTTGAGCTTCGCCATCAGAGTTTTCATCAAGTGCAAAAACTCTCCTGCAGCCTTGTGCGTCACCACCTGCCGATCGAGCCGTCGTTTGAGAGCTGGGAAAAGTTTATAGAACTCCTTCGACTCGATCACGGGCCTGTTATAGTCAAGTGGTGTTAGAGGAAGGTAACAGCGTAAGAGAAGATGATACCATGGAATGATATCCAGTTTTCCAGCATGAAGACGAGAAATGAAGTTCGCCTCTTGCTCCTCTTGCACTATTTTCTGGAACTTTAATGAGAACCTAGAAAAGATAATGAGTTGGTGAGACTACACTCTCTAGGATTCGCTCACTCTCGAGCAATCTCGTTCTTGTCGGAATCGACGACGTCCTGGGGAGAGAATCTTCATGATCAAGAGGCATCAAGATTTAGCGTGTTGTTACCTTGATGATGATCACCAAAGTCGATTGGAAAAGAGAAGGGTTAGCTGCTGGATCCAGGACAGTCGAACTGGACTGGAACGATTGGAATAGGCCTGTGATATCACGACTAAGCGCGAAGTTGTTGCGAAAGAGTACCTTTGAACAGTTAGCTTGGTAGACACACGTCTTAGTATGCAACGGTACCAGATTAGAAATCGCAGTATTGAACAAAACGAGGAGCGTGTCTTCCTGAGCCGAGCGTTCGATACTGTGTACCCCTAATCACCCGAGCTGCATGAGCTGATGCAAGCAGGAGTGTAACTCGGCTAGCATACCTTCAAAATCAAGCGCCACGATCAAGGCTTCTTCGGTTGGTGTGGCGGACATCCAGACACCTTCGGTTGTGCGCATTGCTGACCCAGCGAAGGATGTGTCGACGAGGTGGTTGAGAGCGAAACTCTTACCCACGGACTGCTCGCCCATCGACGACACGACTCTTACAGGCTAGGATTCAACATATTGAATAAGTCCGTCCTTACACTTCCATACTTCGTAACAGCGAAGCGTACCTTGTCAGCCATGTATGATTGGAACAACGACTCATACCATCCGAAAGACACGGAGTCTACTATGCGATTGACATCCGCTCCAAGAAGTGATTTTTCCATCTCCGGGGAGGAGACCCCGTCCTTCAAGGGCAGGAAGCGATTGTCCTTCGCAACGGCAATTTGAATGGGGATCAGGCATAAGAAGTTCACAACCCATTCTCCTGCTTTGAATTGAGAAACAGCCCACTGCCTGTCGACTCGGAATTCATTGGCGAATACAGCAAATGAGGCTGCGGTAACAGATTTGGAGAGGGTTTTGAGAAGATCTCCTGTTGGCTTCTTAGTCGCTTTCTCGAATGTGTCGATGAGGTCCGAAAAGTGGGAGTGGAAGAGTTCATGGTCTCGATTGGTAACGAAGAGGAGTCTCCTGCCAAGTCGGGTGCTTGAAGAAGAGATCGCGGTGCGTTGTACAGCCGGAAGAACAGGAAAACGGGTCCACACTTCAACGTGGCAATCCAAAAGGCAATTGTGAGCGGTGAACTTGCTGCCCTTCACGGACTGTCCGCGAACACCCCTCTCTTTAAACATGAACTCTGTAACCTTGCGAGTGATGTCGAGGGCAACCGATTGACATGCGTGGGCCTGCAGATCTAGCTTGATGAGGTGGACAGACGACCTGCTGACCAGCGACGTCAGAGACAAAAGGTCTCCGGGAAATATATCAGGTATGATGAGAGCATGGCCTTCCACAGAGCCGAAGGTACTCCAGTGAAAGGCAGATACTCTTGGTCCCGAGCTTCCGGAGAAGAATGCGATAAAGCATGAGCCGTCTGGGGAAGAATGAATCGCGATGGGAATCTCGTGAAGATTCAGTGTGGCAGGTCTTTACTCTTCCTTAGACCAGAAAGCGAGCAATTATTCCAAAACACTCACCGGAACTGCATCGTTGTGAGAGAAAATATCCTCCCGAGTGCCTGGGAGTCGACGAGGAGAAGGTCTTCGCTACCGCTAATAAAGCAGGTATGGACAATGGTGACGCCCTCGAGATACCAAGGTGTCATGTTGATCGCACTCCCTGATGCCTGGAACCCTCGGGTGGCATCATGGATGAAGATATGTAATTGCAACTATGATATTAGTCTTTCAGTTACGTTATGGCTTCATTCTACGCAAAACGAACCTTTTCGCAAGCAACAACACCGAGCATACGTTTGGATTCGTCGAAGGCCAGTAGGAACTCTTGACCAATCTTGTCGCGATGGAGAATTTTTCCACGACCACGATCTATGGCATTTTCAATGGCTGCGAGATTGTCCAGGTACAACAGCAAATTTCCGGTCCGATCTATCACGACCAGCAACAGCCTTTCTCCGTCGAGTAATTGGGAATGACTGTAGGAAAATGACCTCGTCAAGACGGACCCTTAGGCAGTCGAAATATGATCTGATTACCCAATGGAGTGGCCCAACGGCAATAAAAAAGAGTGCGACGTCTTGAAACGCGGGGATGGAATAGTGGTGGAGTCAAGTTGAAGATTGTGCTGGTCCTGCGCAGTGAGCTGCATCAAATGCACGTTGAAGAGGAGCATGGCATCCTCCATAGACTCTCTGGATCCAGTGAGCTCGTAGGTAGTTGACGCTGAATACATTTGTCAAGTAGCATGCTTCAAAGCATCAAAGACAGACATACACCAGTAAGACTTGCGCTGTTCGACTGACTCGATGCGGAGAGTATGCCTTCGATAATATGAATGGACGACGACAGCTATAGTCAAAGAGGGACCCACGAGCTAGGAGAAACCTTTGACAGCATGTTGATTTTCTCAATCAGCGACCTCCCTGAATCGCGTAGAACACCCGTGTTACGAGCAGCAATCTCTAACCCAATTTTCTTTGAGAAATCATCCTCCTGGATGCGGAGTGCAATATGCGCTAGTTTTTTGGATAGCCGTGGCGCAACGATTTCGAAATGTGCCTTGAGACGGGCTATCGCGGTGTCCGTTGCGCTCTGTAGGATCGGTAAACGTTTCGATATGTCCTCCAGGCCAGAAGCGAAGTGGGTATCGCTGGTTCGGACTAGATCGTCTTCTGCCTCTCGGAGAAGCTTCTCGACATAACGGGTTTCCCAATACCCTATCCATGAGCGGCCTCGATCTTGAGGAGGAGCTTCACGAACAATAGCTTCCAAGATGTTGTTTACCTGCCGGGTGTTGTCGTGGAGTATCGAGTCGATCAGCGTCACCCATCGCGTGTCATCTATTCGACTGAACTTTCGCGACAAGAAATGGATGAGATGAATTTGTGTTTTGAGTCGTTTGAACTCCGAGTCTCGAACTTTCTTGAGCTCGGCTTTTCTCAGCTCTTCGCGCAGCTGTTCCCCAATGCGTGGATGAAGATCAATAAGCGCTGGAATGAGGTTATTAATGTTATGGCTGAGCGTAGTCCGAATGTTCCCGCACCTGGAAGATCTGTCGCACTGGGCGAAACCTGGGGAAGGAGACCCTGAAGCATGCTAGGGGGCCGAGCACTGCGAGGGGGGTAGTACTTTAGAGGATGGGTGCCAGGTAGGTTATAGGCGTTGATCCCACAAGTATCAACAGCCACCTATTTCGTCATGAGACTCATCAGACCTCTGGCGACGATAATTACAAGGGGTCTAATCTAATATGCTTCAGGTTAGGGCTAGCAATCGGTTAGACCAAACCAGCTCATATGACAAAGAATCCAAATATGTATGGAATAATTAGGGAATGTCAATATTGCGCATTTGCGCACATGGTGCATTTGCGCGTTTTTCACTACCTAATATTACTATACATTTCTGCAAATTGGTTAGGCCTAAGGGTGGGTTCCGCCTGGATCACGCACTTCATTTTGCGCACTTCGGGTGTTATGCTATACGCGATGCTTGACAACAATCATTTCACCGTTACTATCCATATATACATACCACGATATAGCATTCAAACATTTCCATACATAACACAATTGTGCGCACTTCGATGGAACCCTTGTTTGTGCAATGGTATTGAGGCACATTTTTGTAATTGGGTTTGGGGTAGGGGGGTTATTGGCATATTCAATATGCCCTGAAACACATTTATCATCTTTTACAATATGTGTATTGAGCTGACTACTAAGAAGTTGTACTTGATACAGGTATGGTTGTAGGCACTTCATAACAGCACATTAATGAGACACTATGAAATGTGCTGTGTGCCATTCTTTGCTTTATGAGAGGCGTTTGCAGACATCCTAGGGTGGGTTTGGACCCCCAAATAAGGCAATGGGGTTCCCAATTAGGCAATATACTTGTTATGCTAGTAAACTCATTCTAGTATGTTCTACCCCTGCACACAGGATGTCATCCTGGATGGTCACACCACACCAGCACATCCCCACTTACATCAGCCTCCACATGAAGCCTCATTCACCCAAATCCATTGAGAACT
>JBBPRK010001894.1:0-10073 GCA_038093075.1 Boletus patriciae | reverse complement strand
CTGCGCGTGGCGCATCCGGACCCCACTACGAGGGTTTGGAGCGTAGCAACCGGGCACCCCTCTGCGTGGTACGCGTTCCAACACATATATAAATTTCTACCGCGCCCTATGATGGTTCATCATATCCTGACATGCCCTCGTTCAAGCTCTCGTCACTCTTTTTACTCACTGTCGTTGCGTCAGTTTCATATGCCGTCAAGACGTGCAACGTGCTCAGCTACGGAGGTGTCGCGGACAACGCGACTGACATTGGACCGGCCATCACCAAGGCATACACAGACTGTGTTTCGGGCGCGACGACCAACGACCCCGCTGATACGGTCCTTCTCGTGCCCTCGGGGACATATGCGATCGAGACGCCCGTCTCATTCCATAAAGCAAACAATTTTACCATCGAGATCGATGGAGAGTTGAATCTCGTCTTCAACCCAACGCTAGGAGGTAACATATTCGTGTTCGATCGCAGCGACTGTGGTAAGTGAGTGCGTGGACATTTGGCTCTGTGGTGTATGCGCCGAGTCCGCTGACGACATCAATGTTTGCTGTAGTTGTCTGGAGGGGCAACGGTACGATTTATGGGCACGGTGATCTATGGCGACCAAACCGCGAGTCAGTGTCGCTTCTCTGGGGATTCAAAGACATGATTACTGACGCTATTGCGTTACAGTTTGGGTACATACGTCAGTCTGCAGGACTTCGGGGCTGCTTGTACGATCTATACTGACGTCATGATGTCCACTAGCCGAGTCGCCCTCGTCTCCTTCGTTTCCAGAACTGTAACAACGCCGATATAAGCGGTGTCACGCTTCATAATTCGCCCATGTGAGTGTATGCGCCTGCTCCAAGCGCCTAACGATGTTTGACTTTTTCTCGCAGGTTTCATTTAACGATCATTGGGAACAACAATGTTGCCCACGACATGAAGGTTTAGTCTTCCCTTGTATGCGTTCTCCACAAGCTTCCTAATCTTGGCGTCAGATCGTTGCGGACCATATTGGGGAGACGGATGGGTTCGATATATCGGGAAACAACAACTATGTGCATGACGTCTCCGTCGAGAATGGCGACGAGTGTGTGACGGTCAAGTCACCTACGGATGGATTTGTCGCGGAGAACATCCTGTGTTACTATTCTGCTGGTACAGTGTCCCTTTTTGGTTCCGCCCGTCGCACGAGGGCTCACCGCAGACGTATGCTAGGGTGTAATATCGGTTCTTTTGGCCAAGATGCCACGGATGCCTCGTCTGTGCCTGTTCATTGCGATACGTTGTAAGAAACTCATGCCGATCGTAGGGTTCAGAACGTTTATTACAGGAACGTCACTCAACACAATGGTCCTGGGGGTATCGTGCTCAAGGTATGTATAAAAAAGTGTCGCCGTGTGAACTGGCATCGCTGAGGCGGTTTTGCTTTATAGTCTTACCCCACTGCGTCGGGCCTCGTCAGGAACGCAACATACGTCGAGTGAGTCTGCCGTGTAACTGGCCCCGTGGGTCCAGTATCTCTTACGTCTATCCAACAGCTTTACGTTTGTGAGACAACGTCTGTCCTCGTGGGAGGCGTTGATGAATGCTGATGCGTAAACCGTAGGCCAACGTCGCGCATCCTATCCAGGTAAGGTACCCAGAGCATGGGGACGTGGACGCATTAATGACGCATTCTCAGGTCTCTGATTTCTGGTGCCCGCACACGACGTGTCCGGACGCGACGGGGAATCTGACTTGGCAAGATATCACTTTCCAGAGGATCACCGGGACGGGCGATAGTACCAATCGGCCGACCATCGAAGTGAAATGCATTTCTGGATACGAGTAAGCCAGGGAGCTTGTGTTTAAGTGGCTCGTCTGACGTGGTCTTCGTTCGTGACAGCTGTACCAATATCACGTTTGAGGTGGGTAGCACATGGTCGAATGGCTTGGAATAACCTTATTCACTCATCTCTTTCACGTAGGACGTCATTCTTACAAAGGAAGGCGGTGCAACGCCGCAGATATCGATATCAAACGCATGCGGAGGTGGCTTAACGGACTTGTCTGCTTGCTAGGCAACATCTCGGAGAGGACAAGGGAGAGGTGATGGATTTCTTGAAAACATACATGTTGTACATGATGTTGAGTTCTCTGGAGAACTATCGTCTATATTACAAGTACAGTACAAGTACACGAATCCGAAACAGGTCTCGGGTCGGAACTGCGTAAGGTGAAGATGATAACTCATTCTTTTTCAGACTTGGAAGACTCGGGCTGTGCAGGCGGGGGAGAAGCTGGCGTGGGAGCAGGGGGGGAAGCAGGGGGAGGCGTAGCCTTGGTCTCCTTGATGCGGAGCGCTTCTTCATGAATGTCGCGCACTTGCTTAGAAGTGCTGGTGTAGAAAGACAAGACAGACTGGCCGATGGGCGAAGCAAGGGCTTTCGAGTAATACTAGAGCGTGGCGTCCGCGTAAGCAAGGAAAGAGAGGAAAAGAGGGCGAGGCCATATACCTCATATGCTACCTTTGAGTATCCCTTCTGCTCATCGACGCTCTTTACACGCGTGTGGGCTTCCTTAAAGGTAGACTGGACCTTGCCGGAAACAGTCTGCTCAGGGCCAAGGGCACGCTGGCCAGCTGACTTGTCAAGATCGGATATGAATGACAAGAATTTCTTGGAGATTCCCTGCTTGTCTACGAAGAGAATTAGAGATCAACCTTGGATTCGCTCTCTGCGCAACACGTACTGTCGATTTCGATAGCACGCTGGAGGATGTGGTCGGACAGCTTGTAGCCCTTGGCGAGATACTCGGCAGCAACTAGAGGGAACGCGTTGAGACGGACGCAAGTGGGAGGATATTGGAGCGGCACTTACTACCAGCTCGCGGCTTGTCCGACTGCTCGATGTGAGCCTGAGGGTGATGCTCCTCGGCATCATGGTTATCGGCGTGCTCGACGTCCGAGGTGACGGTGAGTGTGTTGCCGCCGAGATGACCTCCATTCAGCTGACGACGTGGGTCAAAATCGAGTGGGAATTTACATAGGGGAACATACCATGAGCGCAGTGTTTGCTGCGGAATGCTTTTCGAACGTGATGACGGCGGTCTTGGGTGCCGCATCGTCGCCTTTGACCTCGATGGATTTGATCCTGGATGGGTCTGAGAAACATGAGCATTCCAAGATGGAAGCGATACGTACTTTCCACAGAAACTGGGCGACGTGTGAATGAGGGGTGGCGGAGATAGGGTGCCCCTTACCTGAAGAAGTCGTGCAGCTCTGCTTCGGTGGTGGAAAGGGAGAAACCAGTGACCTATTGAGAGAATGTGAGTATTGTTTCTGGCCCATCGCCGGGGACGGGACGCACATCGACGGCTGCTTGGGACATGGCTGGTGGTAGATCAGGTTCAGGACAGATTATCTATATGGACGTGGGAAAGTCGGTTTAGCAGGTATGACATGGTGGGCTGTGCTCGGTACCACGACAACGACGACGACATTGATCAGCGGATGGGGCCTTGACCTGCAGCGATGGCCGCGACCTTTCTCGACGCCACACACGGCGGGCACGTTCGCAACAGCATCAGAGGCCTCCCCGCGATTCCCACGGCAGCGGGCCCGACGCATCAGTCGGCGGACTTTTGGATCCCTCAGGTCACCGAAGACGGACAGGTGTCGTATCGCGTTGATCACGGACGTTCATGTCTGAAACGTCCTTTCCAGATTTTCTACGCCAATACCCTGACCGGAAAACGCTCCCGTGACCTCCCGAGAGACTCTGACGACGACGTGCCGGACGGCGGTCTGGACCGTTTTAGCCTCGCATTCCAGTCCAGCTCTCGTTCGGGCAGCGGTGACGGGCTCGGTTTAGCAGCCGTCAACGACCCAATTGGATTCCCTCGGGATCTCACTCTCCCTGTTCAAACCGACCCCACGGGGGCCGCAAGGATAAACGGCACGGCACCTTTATCTGGGTCTCCCCCTGCTTTGCAAGTCAGCGATATCCCTCAAACACCCGTCAAACCGCGTCCTCTTCCACTCGGACCCGGCATGGCTGCCTCCCGCCCACGCGCTAATACCGACCTCGCGTCATCCAACCGCCATTCGAACCGTGTCCCTGGTGTCCTTTTTGATTCACTGACCGCACAATTGCGGCATCGTAGTTACAGCACCTCGGACCCCTCACGCCTCTCACTCCACCGAAGTAGCATCTCTTCCGAGCGAAATTCATCCTATTCAAACACTCAACATTTTCCACCGGTGCGGGAAGCATCTCGCCTCAGAGAGTCTACTCTATTGTCCAACGTCCCTGACGTCCAGGAACTACCACGCGCAGAGTCTCCCCGTCCATCGACGCCCACAACGCTGCAACCGCTGGCCCTGCCCGCCCCGGAGCTCGTATCTGAGCTTTCGCAAAGAGCACGACAATGCATACATTCAGTGATCCTCCACCTTAGACAATTTGGAATTCCGCATGTTGCTGAGGACGAAGAAATCGTTGATAATTTGATCTGCGCTGCCATCACGGCCGTTCGAGACCTCTTGTACGTGTCTGGGCCACTCTTCCGACATGTTGGCGGCAAGAATAAAGCCGACAGAGACACCAGCAACGCGTCTCAGACTCCCCTGGTCCCTGCTCAACGTCGTGCCGTTGCCACGCTTTCCAAATTTGTCCTATCGGCACGGGCAGTCCTTAACGATGGACCGTGGATCGTAAACGACGACGTTTCGCAACTCAGCTCGGACGCGGAGGAACTGGAGCGCTCGGTGGTCGAATTTGTTTCTGTAGCACAGGGGGTTCGGGGCCAGGAGGTTCTCGGTCCAAGACGATTGCATGGTTACTTGACTGCTCCGCATGCTGATCCCACAAAGGCGGGAGCTGGAACGGCTGGAACGTGGAAAGGGTTCGGATGGGTGGACATTGATGATCACGAGGAGGCCCCACGGCGAAACCTGAACGCGGCGACGTTCAATGAACTCGTGAATCATATATCCAGGGTTCAGGAGAAGCTGTGCACCCTCACAGAAGTACTTCGGGCGACGCGGCCTGGTATTTGAACTTTCACGTCCCCATTTATCCACTCCCTGACATCGTTTAATTTTGTAGCCGGCGTCGTGACCACTTCTGCTCAAGAGCTCTTCAGGCAGCTCTCGTCGCTTATTCTCTTCCTTGGAGACATTCACATCGCCAGACACGTTGATATCGAGACCGTCGATCAGGCCAACCTTTCTGACGGCGCGCAATACATGCGAACGGTCGAGAAAGCTCGTGTTCTTGTCCGTTCGTTCGAAGCAACTACGCAAGCCATCTACGACGACGGTGCTGCATTGCTCGTTTCAGCACAGAGCGTTCGACGAGTTGAACCTTGCGAATCTTGGAAAGGTCGCGACACAGCATACGACGTGCTGGAGGCCTTGAGCTCATCCCTCGATTTCAACCTCAAGATTTCGCGACAGAATCTCGAGGGGCTTATGCGCATCGGCACCGAACAAATCGCCATCTTGGAACGGTGTCACAAGACTCCCATCGAGTGGCGAATGTCGCAGCGCAGTCTTGTTTCTGCTATTTTAGCGCATCAAGCCCTGGAAGCTATTTACGAGAACCATGGAGGTTGTGATATCACGGCGGATGAATCGGACAGGACTCTGAAGACTATCGCAGAAGACGTGGACGGATTGTCTTCCCGCTCGCCAACGTCACCTATACCACCCCCTGTACCACCCGACGGAAAACCACACGTTATGCCTGGCATTCAAGCGCCTACGCATATTCCTTTCGAAGACGATGACTGTAGGTTCTACTTCCATCTATCTTGAAAAACCTCACTGTTGTTCTTTCGGTCGGATCATAGCTTTGGAAACGATTCGTACGCCTCCACGACCGGATAAAATTAAAGCATTCTTTGGTGACGATGCACCGTCGCACTATTTGATTTCCTTGGGCGCCGAAGCAAAACCTTGGTATCTTCGACCGCATTATAACCCAGAAGAGGTCCTCATCGACCCAGACGGCACTGTCCGAGGTGGAACTGTTCCAGCTCTTGTCGAAAGACTCACCGCACATGAATATTCAGGCAAGTCAGCGATATTCACGTATACGTCTAGGCCCTCATGCATGAATAGATCCCAATTTCACTAGGGCATTTTTGATGACATTCAAGTCGTTTATGACACTCGACGAACTTTTTACTCTCCTTGTAGAACGTTTCTGGATTCAACCGCCTCCCGACCTGAAATCGCAGGAGCTTGAGGATTGGAGACACAATAAACAGAATATTATACGTATCCGGTGAGTACGCGGTGTTTTATGTTGTGGCGGCCACTGGATTGTCGTTTATCTAGGGTGATTAATGCGATGAAGTTGATAGTACAAGACGGGAACTTGGTGGACAAGGAAGATCTGGGAATCCTTGATCGGATGGCACAGTTTGCATCCGGGAATGACGTGTTTAAAATTGCTGCTGCGAAACAATTATTGGTTGCGATCAAGCGGGTTGTGCGTTTTTTTTTCCTTATCTACGCCCAAGGTTTTTGAACGTCTGGTACTAGCACTCAGGGAACATCAGAAAAGCGATACCCCAGTCCTCGGTTCCTCCACCTGCGCCTATTGTCCCGAAACGGATAGAGTTACTAGACATAGACCCTTTGGAGCTTGCCAGGCAGCTGACGATCACCGAGAGTCAACTGTACCTGAAGATCCAACCTTCTGAATGCTTACAGCGGTCGAAGCATTCTCAAACAGAGTACCGCGACGGTGTCGCCAACTTCATCCGCAGAAGCAACAGGGTATGCTTCAAAGCCATATCCTGGATCTTCATTGACTAATTTCTCCGCAGATTGCACATTGGGTCACGTATTCCATTCTATGTAAAGACGAACCTCGTCGCCGAGCTGCCGTCATGAAGCAGTTTATCCTCGTTGCCGAGGTCAGTCTTCCAACTTCAAGTTGTCTGTGCTCATACTCCCATCGTAGCGGTGTCGGGCTATCCAGAACTTCTCCGCCATGATGGCGATTGTCACAGGATTGAATTCCTCTCCAATCCATCGCCTCAAGCGTTCATGGGAGCAAGTTAGCTCGAAATACATGTCGCAGTTGGAAAGTTGCGAGACGCTCATCAATTCTTACAAGCACTACAACAATTATCGGCGCACGTTGGCTAACGTAGCTCCACCTTGCGTTCCGTTTGTTGGTACGTCCTGACCGGTGCAAGCGCTGCGATGTGTCTGTGTCTGAGCGAATCATCTAATCCCTCCAGGCGTATTCCTGACAGCGCTCACCCATATACAAGACGGCAGCAAGGACTATCTCCCGGGCGACCTCGTCAACTTTCGCAAACGCCAGAAGTCGTCGGAAGTCGTCCAGGATCTGCAGCGGTGGCAAACCCAACCGCACAACTTCCATCCACTCCCCTCGGTGCTCGTCTTTATCGACGAATCACTGAGTCAGTTTGGCGATCATGATCCCAGCGAGGTGTTTTGGAAGTTGAGTATGGAGAGAGAACCGAGAGAAAAGGACGAAGAAAAGTTGGCCAAGTGGTTGACCGACAGTGGCTTTTGTTAGCGAGCTGGAGATGGTTGGGGGTTGGGAGTGTGTGTGTTCTGTTGCATCCGAGATACCAGGACGAGCATTATGGACTCGACAACATTTGGAGGCCTTTCGTTTGTTGTAGCAGCTTGTCGTCTGCTCTCTGGGCGTGCAGATGAGGTTTATTCTATTGATATTTATGATGCAGTGCGGGATGCGGCACCATCTGTATCGGCTGGCGTTGATCGTGGGGGGCTATGCTCCCCACACCCCCCTTTACATCCACCGGCATCATTGACTTACAGAGTTTTTCTTTCTTTTCCTATAAAATTTCAAAACATCCAAGTTTGTTCACACTTCATTCATTCATTTCTTTCTCTTAATTCTCTTAATTTTCTGATAGAATGTCAAAGCAAATGAAATTGAAAAGTAAATAGTACAAAATTTTTTCAAATCAATCCTCTAAATATTTCAGTAAAAACAATGTTTGTAGTTCTTGTAGTTCTTTGTTCTGAAGGAAATATAGCCTTAATACAATGTGGATGAGTACACCAAGAAAGTGCAACATAAAGTTGGCCATGTGAAAAAACAGGAGTACATAAATCTAATTCTACATGTTGTAGTTTTGTCAAGACCGTTTCAACTCTGAGGGGGAACTCCGAAAGCCGGAGCTACTTAACGACGTTTGGGACTTGGCTTCACCGTGTGTGGTGCACCCTTGCCTCAATAGTCCTCAGTGTCCCGAAATTGGTTGGAGGGTCAGAGAAGGTCGGAGGTGCTTGGCTTAGTTGTAAGGCTAACCGGCGAGAGGTCAAGACGAAAGGATCATTGAGAGGGGGATGAAGGGAAGGAGGGAATCTTAGTCGATTATTCGTCTAAAGTCTACTAAGTGACTCGGGTACACTTTATATACTATATCGAAGGGGAGGAATACCAAAGGAAACTATAAACATTGAACTGGGGCTATCCTGGATCTTAGCTTGGTGGCGGGACTGCCCCGAGCTATGGCGGTGTCTCGGAACAAGGGTAACTATGGAATTAGTTCGTATGGGGTTAAGGAAGGTACCAGAATGGAAGGGAGTATTAAAAGTGTTAGATACTCGGAGGTGACGCAACGAGCTCGGGTTTGACTAGGCTGAGTCGGAGTACTCGGGAAATGCAGTAATGCTTGGAAAAGCTCGGTCACGCTCGGTCAAGCTCGGAATACGTAAGTGAAAGTTCGGGATATGACAAGTTTGTCCATGTGATTTGTTTATAGTCATGAAAAAAGCAATGGAGACAGGAAATTCCTCTGGATTCACCTTTAACATCATATGTGGAATAAACACAGTCTCATATGCCTGATCTCTTTCATTTTCATTTTGGAGCACACAGCACTCTAGTGTTGAGAATCCTGGTATTTCTTATTCAGAATTTCTATTCCTGATACCAGATTCTAGAGCCATTTCATCATGGTCCTTTTTACGCTATTCATATTATGAAGGCCTGGACCCTTATCTATGATGTCACTATGACATCATGAGTCCAGACTCTTATCTCTTATCTATGACATCATTCTGACATCATAGACAAAGACAGATATAGATACACATTATTGGCCAATGGCCTTTATCCCTCTTATTGCTTATCAGGGCTGTGTATCTTTTTATATCTTACTGCACATACATGTACAAATAGTACAGAGCAGTATATATGTAAGACTGGCCTTACAGCTAGTCTCAATAACGAACTATCTTGTTCTCATTCCCTCATCATCACAACTCTGAGCTTACTTCCACTACACTCAAGTTACTCTTTATTGTAACCAAGACACCTGCTCCTAGTAAGTCTCCTACTAGGAACCTCTATCCCTTCTTGTCCCTGCGCAATGAGGTCCTCTGCAATTTCATTATCTAGAACATGTCAATTAGAATCCTGTCATATCCTGAACTCTACCTGAATCCCTGAGGCACTCCCAAGTCATTGCCAAGTTATTTCTAAATGATCCTCAAGTACATATTCCCAAGTTTTCCAAGTTAATCCCAAGCTGGTCCACTTACCTCCTTATACCTGAACACTATGTATTCACCTGAGTCTAGTGTTGAAGTCCAGGTGTAGACTAGTCTGAGCTGAGGAAGAACTAGTACATACCGGTTGGTTAAGACACTGAACTGATAGCACATAGTAGTATCAAGAAGAGATGATATTAGAACTCAGCTGTGGAGTTTGAATGTTATATATGAGTGGTTCACTTATGTAATAGCAGTAACCATATAGGATAAACTACAGTATACTACGATAAGAAATGAAATAGTATACTATACATTTAACACTCCCCCTTGCTAAGCAGCTATGTACTTTGAGCATGTAAGCATATTAGTACTATGACTGGGGTTTGTTGTAGAGTACAAGACCCAACTGCTGTTGATGGTTGCTGAGAGCTTCTTGTCCTAGGTTCTTTGTGAACATACATACAGTGTGAAACAACACAAAAACCCGTCAAGGGTGCACTAGGGAATCGAAGACTGGAGTGTACTGACCAGCGACTAGCAGTGATCAGGAGCGTTCAAGTGGAGTTAATGTGGTAGAAAACCAAGAGAACTAAA
>JBBPRK010001893.1:0-10076 GCA_038093075.1 Boletus patriciae | reverse complement strand
ATTGTATGGAGTGAAATGGTAAATCACAATAATGGACTACAGTGAACTATGTCGACACGTTGTGTACGTTGACCCTTATGTCACACGGCGCTACTGTAGTCACCATAGAAATTATGTACGTTACATCATACTATGTTACAGGGGGATGTTGATGGGTGCAACTAGTGTTATGTATGCTACATAGGCCAGTATAGACTTCGGCATTTTTGCTGATGTAGGCGATCGGGGGGAGGTGCCATTCCTGTCGTTGACGACGTTGCTATGGGATGGGACTACCTTGGAGCTGTTCTTGATGGGGACATTGGCGAGCACGACATCGTCCTGATGATCTCTCTCGATGGCGCTCAACTTTACGACAGCAAAGAGAGCGACTGCTGGATGTATATTTGGGTCCTTCTCAACCTTGCACCAGACAAACGTTATCATAAACTCAATGTCCTACCCGGCGGATTTATCCCAGGTCCCCACAAACCAAAAAATCTCGACTCCTTTTTATTTCCTGGTCTCCACCACATCGCGGCGCTTCAGCGGGAAGGGCTTGCTATGTGGGACCCTCTCACTGACTCTCGTTACATCTCGCAATTGTATCTTCTCTTCACCACAGCAGATGGTCCTGGACTTGTTTATTGGGATGGCATGGTTGGACACAGCGGCAAAAACGGATGTCGTCTGTACTGCGGTGTCCTAGGACGACGTAAAGATCAAGGTACCCATTATTATCCTGCTCTGCTCTGTCCCCGCGATCGCGTCGCCCCCGGTTGTGACCATGCAGATATCGATGTCATGCAAATACCTTCGGGAGGTTCAGCCGAGTATGCTCAACATCTAAAGAAAATCGTATCCGTTGCTAACCAAACCAATTGGGATAGAACGAAAACAGAAACGGGCCTCACCAAACCTCCCCTTATTCTAGGGCTTCATCCCAAATATTCCCTTGGTGTTCCCTTGTGCATGACAACAGACATAATGCACCTTGCTGGCAACTTATCCGACATCCTCCTCTCTCTTTGGCGCGGGACACTCACTGCTTCTGGCAACGATGACAAAGCTACTTGGGATTGGGCTGTACTCAGAGACAATGAGACGTGGGCGAACCACGGTAAGCTAGTTGAGGATGCTGGTCAACACCTTCCAGGATCATTTGATCGGAAGCCGTGCAACATTGCCGAAAAAATCAATACGCAGTACAAAACATGGGAGTTCCACCTCTATACCTTTGGTTATGCTCCGATTCTACTCTATGGCCTTCTCCCGCTCAAGTACTGGAAGAACTTCTGCAAGCTCGTACGCGGTTTCCAAGTGATGTCTCAACATTCCCTCACTCAGCAACAATTACGAGACGCTCACATCCTGCTCTGCACGTGGGAGCGCGAGTTCGAGCTCTTATATTATCAGCTCAAACACGATCGGATTCATTTTATTCGTCCCGCAATCCATCAAGTCATCCATCTTGTTCCTGAGGCGATTCAAAAGGGTCCACCAATCTGCTATGCTCAGTGGATGATGGAGAGGACCATTGGGAATCTGGGACAGGAAATTCGGCAGCCATCTCGACCTTATGCAAATCTCGCGAGAGAAGGTGTGTGACGCTGTCAAGTCAATGCGTTGATCTCGATTCTTCCTGAGCTGAATGGCCCTCCCAAAGCTTTACCTTTGAGCGCTATAGATCTCCACGACGGCTATGTGCTTCGGCATAAACGTGACAAGTACTCAGCTCTTCCTGATCCTCCCATTTCTCAGGCCATTTCCACGCTTCTCCCCCCCGGGCAGGATATGCCCCGAATCACCAAATGGGCGAGACTCCAACTTCCCAATGGACAAATTGCCCGTTCTCTCTGGAGAGAATCACTCAAGGATGTGAACCAACTGCGTATCGCACGCAACGTGAAGGTAAATTTTAAAAACATCTGAGATACTCGTACTAATCACAAGTTCATTTACTTAGTTCCGGTTTGAGGGTGGCATCCGCTGTGGGGAAGTTCAATATTACACCCAAGTCGCGATCAAAACTGCACCAGAAGCATGGACATTCCATACCATCGCTGTTGTCAAGCCCTATTCCCGACCGAATGAAAAACTTCTTGAGCTTTCATCTCAGGTTGTCGCCGCATCAAAATTACTTGAAGGCATCATTGTTGTAGACATCAAGGAGATCCTCAGTGTAGTCGCCATGATCCCACGACACCTCACCTTGCCAGACGAAGATTTTGAGGAGGAATACTTCTGTATGTTGGAGCAGCCGGGTCTGGAGATATCAGACTTTGGAGTAGCTTACGACCTAGGCACGGAAGACGATGATATTGATAACGCAGAGTAGGTATTACGATTCACGATACTTGTATCTATTTATGAATCTATGCAACACGGATATGTTTGTGCCTTTCTTTCAATTCCTCTTCAAACTCACGATCTTTGGCATTCTCAATAGGAATGCGGGATGCAGGAAATGGGCGCACTAAGTATTTAGAAGGGGGGAGTAAGGCCTGGGTCTTGGGGTCTTGGGGACAATCCCAGAGTAGACGACATGGCAGAATTGGAGCTATATCACCGGGTGGGCTATATGTATGTACCATTATCAGTATTTTGTTATGACACTCCGATGAGTACTTACAGTCCAAGTGTGGATTTTGTGTCCTCGGGCTTGATTGGATCGTCAAGACCTGTGAGATTGTCTGAGTCTTCTTCAGATTTGATCTTGAGAGTATCACCGGTCGGCGTTGTGCTATACATGGTGCTTGTGAGTGTGTCAGCTTGCACATCAGAAAATTTACATACACGACGTCAGTGCTTTTTCCCGTGGGATTCCTTTTGATACGAAAGACTATTTGCTAGACTTGAGATGAGAAAGTAGTCAAAGACCAGTGAAGACTTTTTCGCTCACCTTTTCACCTGGTGTCTGCACGTCAATGGTAAGTGCATATGTGTCCCATTCAGCAACAATGTCGTTGATTACAAGCACAGCGACATCCCCAGCCATACTATGGGCAACCGGGGCCTTTAGGAGCGTCGGCAAAGTGGAGATATAGTCAGACATCTTGTTATTAAGGTCCAAACGGATCCAAACCTTGTGTATTTGACAGCAGTCACGGCATCTCCCAGCGGAGTTACTAACAACTATATAGCCCCTGACCATATCTTCTGTATCTCTCTCTCGCAAAACTCCCTCATTATCATCAGCGCGCTCTCTAATGGACTTTACATTCCCCTCATTTGGTGCCGGAAATGCTATCCATACTCATGGTGGGAATAATAATTTCGGACTCATTGGAGGTGGGAACGGTCTAGAGTGTGATCCCTATGATCGCGCCATCTCTTCGTTCCCATCGCCTAACCAAATGTCTGAGGTAAGCCTATTTCTCGGGTACCTTTCTGATCTCGTGGATCTGTTGTAGGCCGCATATATGCAGGAAATCACACTGCTTCGACAGAGCTGCCTTGAGCTAAAGATGCAGTTGGGTAAGACTGTAAGCGAACGCGATGCGATTCAGTGAGCACTTTCTATTTATTTTGTAGAGTCTGACAGAGTTTCTGTTTAGAGGTGCCTTCGATAAGCTGTCTACATCACTCAAGTCGCCGACACCTGCCAATCTTCCTGACGACGAATTCCTTGACAAACGCACAAAATACCTGCACATACTGTTACGATTGCTTCTTTTCTCTTCGCCACGCTTCTTTCCTTTCCACTTGACTTCCCCACGCCGTTCCTCTTTACTACCGGAAGGGGTATTCATTGCCTTTGTTCTCGCATTACCTCGGACTTCTATCTCCACCGATCGGTTCTCTCGCGCCGATTACGTAGTTCCTTTTACTCATCGTTTCCATCATGTTCCTTCTTGTTCTACAATGACGCGTCCCTTCGATTAGGGCAGGCATTGCTTGGTCCGTGCGCACTCTTCCTTTTCTATATAAACCATCGTACCTCCTGTATCGTATCTCTAACTTTGACCTACTCAATACTCCCCTCGAATATACCAAGGTCATCGCCCCTTGTCTTGAATCTCTCTTAGTCTCCGTTGTACTATTGAGTCGACGCTCCTCTGAAAAACCTTCGAACCTCCGGCGTCCATCTTGACACTTGAACCCCTAAAGAACAACTCTTAGGGCGATCTCACGATCAGTCGAGTCTACGCCTGTACCTACCCGGTCCAAGCGTAACACATACGGTTCTGGACACAAACATCGTTTAACGAATGGTCGAAATCTCCTGAAGGACAAGCGAACGCTAACTGGAAATTTGCCTGCTTTGAAGACCACCTTGGGGCTGCGGTACTCAGAGATACAGTAACTGCATTACGATCGATTCTCAAAAGTGTGTGGAAGGATCTCGCCCTCAAGAAAATTGCACCAAGAAAGTGGCGTAAGGCGAGCGCAAGTGCAAGAGACCTCGTTTGCGAAACAATATACAAGAAGTACCCTTTTTTGGCTCTCGCCGACAACGACTGGAAACTTGACTACATAGCCGGGCTCGACTATCCTGGCTGGGTTCGACGATACCTGGACAACGATGGCAACTACATTGAGGACCGAAAAACATTAGTCAAGCAGGAAGACATCTCTGGCGAGGAGGACTCAAGCTCAGGTAAACGAAAATCCAGAGGGAAGTCCGAAGTTCCCAATAAGAAAATAAAAGGTGCGCTACATCATCTCATATCTTTTGTGCTCATCCTATCCATACTCGCAGTTTCGGACGATATGAATACCAGTACTATACCGCAGTCACCCCAAGTCGACGATTTGGAGATGACAACTTCCATTCAGGCGATCTCACCATCTGCAAGCTCAGATATTCTAATCAATGACACGACATCCCAACCGAATATGCCAGGATTCGATGACGATGATACTGCGCGCGCGCCATTCCCGCCAACCTTTACGGAGCAAGAGGCAATTGATGACGAGGCCATGCCACGTGCACCATCCCCGATCTCTAAGCAGCCACTAGCAAAAGCAAACGACAATGATGCTGCGCGTGCGCCGTCTCCACCGACCTTTACAGAGCCAGGGGCAAACGACGACGAGGCCATGCATGCACCATCCCCGATCTCTAGCAAGGCAAAAGATACAGAAAATGTTGTTCACTCAGAAGCTCAAGAGATTCATATTAATCCATTGTAAGTGAGTTGTTTTCGTCCGAAGGTATACTAAGGTCCATTTCAGAGCCGCTCTCGGAACGAGCATGATCAAGCTCCCTCCTCTTCCACCTGTACCTACACCGGCCGCGCCTAGCAACGAGGATACTGTAACAAAGAAGGCCCGGAACACGAAGAAGAAAACCGGGGCCACTGCAACCTGCATCGAAAAGGAAAAGTCAAAGGGGAGTTCAGGTAATCGAAAGATGTGCCCATCCAAATACAAAACAGCTTTGTAAGTGCTCATTTTTACGTGCACATTGTGCTAATGTGTTATTCTTTTAGCAATCTTTGTGCGTTCCGCTGGCTCCGGCAGGTGAATCAGAGCGGAACGAGGGACGAATTTCGGGCCTATTGGGATGCGCTTACTGATACCCAGCACAAAGTACGTTTATTCTTTCTTTCTGTTGCTTCCAAGGTCGTCTAATGGATATGCAGGGCTATGAAAAGGAAGTTCTCGAGCTGGTAAGTTAGAATCAGTTTACAGTTTGCTCGACTAACTCTACTGCAGGTCGAGAAAGACGGCTGGAACAAGACTGCTTTCGAGGGCGGTACCATGTACTAGATCAAGATACCCCTTCGGCATGCTGGCTCTTATCACAGCACACCCTCCATCACACTCTCTTCACATTTGCAAGTACTCTGTATGTTTTCACTTGTCGTCTATGTTTTTTTAATGTTTTCAGACTACCTTGTGGGCGCTGTATAATTTATCATGTGCTAATATTCGTGAATGTCATTTGCCGTCAGTTCTGAGCATTTTGCGAGTGTGACAGTCGAACGAAAACATGATCAGAAGAGAGCATATATAATCATTTATGAGCATTTTGCAAGCACGAGAAGAGTGGTAATATCAGCAGCGAGCATATGTGGTCAGATCGTACACGAGCGAGCCCATAACAAAGATATGCCATGATCTGCTCATGTATGCATTTTCTGTTACTAGCATCTCTGAACAGTCAGTGTCATGTTGTAGCATGTAAAACATTCTCATTCTATTCGTGTGATCTGCCTACTTATGACGGCGTATGTAGGAGGTACAAATACATCTGTCGTCATGCCCGGGCATACCCGGGCATACCCAGTTCTCACTGGGAATGAGGCGCCGTTGGCGTCGTACCGTGTGGAGGGACCGTGACGAGGCGCCGTCGTCACGTCGGTGGTGTGCACGAATGACCTGTAGGCGTGGGTGTTAGCAGTCTACTACCAGTAAACTTACTCTGCCGTGACTTAGCAAATCTGACGCGGATACGGGTGTCATACCTGTCCTGACTCTTGAGTCTCCTGACTTATTCACAATTTTCAACCAGTTAATAACTTGTTAATAACAGGACTTTTTCACAGGTGTGTAAAAGTATCGACTTTTCAACTGTACCCTAGGACTTACGCAGCGGTAAATAAACCGGCGCCCGCAACAAAGCATATCTTCGCGTGGATCCAGCTAGCGGAAAGATGGGTTAGAGGCAAAGAGACAAGAAGAGTCACCGTACGAAAAATGCGCATTGTCGATCTCTTGCAAGGAAATGCGACGGTGTTTGTTGATAACAGTGATCGTCTCGTCAGGCTTATGAAGCCTGGATCTCGAGTTACTGACCCACGAGCCAGCGTCGCTGACCATTCGAATTTATTACCGCTAGGAAGGTGAAAGAAAAAAGGCGCACATGAACGACAAAACCAGGGACCACTGCCAGGATAGTGTCTTATAACCACATTGCGACCGAGGGCGCTGCTTACCAGGTCGATGATCAATGATTGGTGAACATCCCGCACATTCGTCCCTGTTCACTGTCAAGAAGATCTTCATTCAGTACTAGTATCATGGCCTGCCAGCGAAGCTTCAAGCGTCCCTTCCACGTCACCTCTGCCAGCATCTCGACAGCATGTCATGACGATGGCATAGCCTTCCTAAGCGCTCATTGAGCTGCCCAATGGGAAGGTACAACGGGTGGCGTGACCTACTAATCTGTAGCCCCGTGGCACTGGGCCATGACAGGCGCAAAATTTATGATGCTGACTGTCAAGCATAAGTGAATGATCATCAAGTAGCCGTGGCACATTTAACACCCAGCAACTTAATGCGTACCCCGGTTCAAACGTTCTTGGGGCCCGGCCCGTGGTCACGGTGGACGAGACTGTCAAACGTCACGGTGCTGGCGTATCCCAGCAACTGGAATGCGAACATCTTGAGGTCAAGCCCTGTTCCCCCTTTCTCAGAATGCGCACCAGCCTGCAGCAAATACAAGAACAGAACCCTGAACCAAAGGATAATGGGTACTAGTCAGTGTGTGCATTTTGTCATAGGACGGAGAGATTCACAAACACCTTGTGCATGTCAGCGACCAAATCACTAAAACCAGAACTGCATTACATACTACCTTGTTGTGGAAGACAAGGATATGAAGGTAATGTTGACCGACGGATTAGCATGACGATGAGGGTATACAGGGTTAGTACAAATGCGAGTGAACAAGAGTCGTGTGGGCGAGACGCGTCTAAAACCCCTCCTTCCCCAAGTCCCACTCTCTAACACTCCCCTTCTTCTTATATTCAATTTCCATGATGCTATCACCCCCCTCGCTATACTTCTTGACCTTTGGAGTCGGGATCTTCTTGTCGCTCGTGTCAAAGCCCAGCTTCTCTAACCTTTTCTTCTCTTCTTTGTCCTCTCGGCGTTGGCGTAGAAGTTCGAGCATAGCGTCCCAAGCTTCGTATTCTGAGTCATTGATAAGTCCTGTTTTGGGCACAGTAGGGATTGATAGGGGGGCAACATCGAGACGAGGGTCGTACGAATCCTCGAAGTATTTGTCCATTTTGGATGGGAGAGCCGCGGGAGGAAGTGGCGGTGGTGAGATTGAAGGGGAGCGAACGGACGTGGACGACGTGGGACGACCGCGTGGACGACGGGGAGGAGGCGGCGGCGGCGGAGGTGATGGTGAGCGCATCCGTGGTGGGCTGACCGGTAATGAGACATCATCGGTATCTCTTTCCTTGCCCTTCGATGCGCGGCGAGACTCGGTGTCTATGTCCATTGCATCGTCTTCAATAGGCGTCTGTGAGGATCGCGAGGGTGTAGATATATTGCGTAGCGCGCTATTTCGAGCTGTACCTCGGTCTTCCGGAAGCGATGCGGAGCGGCTACGTTTGTCAGATATGGTAGGTTGGTTTTGCTCAGGATTTGGTGAGCGGCTCGTCCGCCGTCGACGTTTGTGGTGCTTCTCGTCGTCTCTGCTCTCGTGTCGCCCGTGTTTTCGTCGGCTATGCTCGCTACGGCGAGAGTCCTTGTCCCTGTCTCGTTCTTTTGATGACGTCCGGTTGTGGCTACTCTTGTGGCTGCGATCTCGTTCGTGTTCACTACCTTGTGAGCCTGACCGCGAGCGATGTCTCCGTCTACTCCGTCTGTGCTCCCTCCTCCAATCGCTATCCCAGACTCTCGAATGCGGCCGTGACCGTTCCCTGTCTCTGGCTCTCCTTGGATCCCACTCGTCTGAGTCATAATCGTCCCGTTTCCTGCGCCGCCTCGACCGCTCTGCAGCGGCAGCCTCCTCAGCACGCGCCCTCCTCTCCCTCCGCTCCTGCTCCTCTCGTTCCCTCTTTATCTCTTG
This sequence comes from Boletus patriciae, assembly GCA_038093075.1. Lineage (NCBI taxonomy): Eukaryota > Fungi > Basidiomycota > Agaricomycetes > Boletales > Boletaceae > Boletus > Boletus patriciae. The sequence continues at coordinate 1,345 of JBBPRK010001893.1, read as the reverse complement.
AGCTGCGAGCGCCTGTGTACGTAGTATAGTCTTGTTATGATCATCGGTGCTCCGGATGATGGACGAAAGGAAACGCTTGTTGGGACGGGGTGCAATTGGGTCTGGGCTGTAAAATCGTCATAGAATCGTTCACGCAACATACGGTTTGAACAAACTGCGTGCCCTGCTGGCAAGTAAGCCTTTATTCCTAGTGTGCTGTAGCTCTCGGCCTTTTGTTTCGCTTCTCTGAGGATGAGGTCTGCAACATGTTTGTCGAGATCTTCGTCTGGGACGGTGGATGATACAGAGGCGCCCACTGAGGCTCGTACTAAGGTAGATACCACGGAGGACAGTGTCGACTTGGACATTAGCAGTTCGTTGACGTTGGCGTGACTTTGTCCTTTGCTTACTAAGCTTGTCAAGGGCACTGCCATTGCCAACGCGAACATCATTATTTCGACGACCACAAGCTCCATGACAGAACAATAGACAAGGCCTTTTCCTGGAAGATTCTTGATCCGAACTTGGACAGCTCATCCGACCGGACCATTCGTTTGTTTCCCCGGGGCCTTGTTGTTTACGGCTCCGAGAGACACCTTGGCAGGTCACAGTGGCGAGGGCTCTCAGATCGGGCCGTCCATTGTTCTTCCAGGGTTAGGATCCCGCGATCGAATGGAAGATGACACGGTGGTAATTCTGCACGAACGGGACTTCATCTATTCCGCTCTGCTTCGTCCGCGGTGATGGCTCCGTGCAGGGATGAGAGGCTAGAGGCTAGGCTCAGGCTCAGGGCCTCGTGTCCACACTGTTCTGTAGGGCTCAAGCGTCCAGGTACCCCCCGCGGCACGAGACCGTCAGGTGGGATCTCGCTTTGCGGGTACCCCCCGGAAAGAATGTTCAACTTTGTCAGGCACGTGCCAAACACAACTTCAAAGGTACTATCGTATGACGGCAAATGCACAATTTCGACCGTTTCTCGAATAACTGCTCAACCACTCAATTTATTTTCCTCGGATCTGGAGTGGCTTTTACCTTAGTCCCTTAGCTACAAGCTCACGCAAGGATGTCTATGAAAAGTGGCGTTTTGAAGTCGCCCGAGCAGAATCAACGAGCCATTCTACCCGTTGTGCCTTTGGCACAGGCTGCAGGTAGCATTAAGTATTTAATTTTAATTTATTATGGTGTGCAGTTGTGGCTACCAACATACCGGGACTCATCCAACATTTTAAGTCCCTCAAAATATATCTCAGAATGCAATTCCAAAATAAGGCATGATTATATTTAATAATCAAATTTCATAAAATATAAGATTATATGTAGCTTTAAAATATATATCAATTATATTTGATGATCTAATTACATTTTC
>JBBPRK010001892.1:0-10077 GCA_038093075.1 Boletus patriciae | reverse complement strand
TTGATCCCCCTCAACTATCGTTGAAGATCGACAAACCACCCACATTACTGGCGAGACTAAGTTTACTCACCAACTCAATACTCCTTAATTGTGTGTGTTGATTCATCTAGGAGAAATACCATTTCCCTTGCTTATAGTGTGTCATCCGTGGAAGCTTAGGCAAGTTGTCTGGGAACTATATCAGTTCTGAGTTGCCTTAGCTTAGAAAGACAACAACGCTTTCACCGATTACCGGTCACAAGGCCAAACCATTTCCAACACTATCATTGATATTGCAACACCGCCATCGGGATCGCTGACGCCTTTCAATGTGTACATTGCGTTGTCACAGTGTTGTGGGCAGGAAAACATATGTCTGTTGCGAGATTTTGATGAGAAGCTGTTGATGAGTCATCCAAGCAAGTATTTGCATATAGAGGACAAAAGGCTACTTAAACTTGATCAAGATACAAAATGGTGGTGGGACAAAATACAAAAAAGATGTACTTAGTAGATAGAGCATTAGGAAACTCGACAAGGTTTTGACGAGAGATATGAACATGAATCATAATGGGCAAGAGGTTTCCACGGCGTGAAAAAACGCGACATCACAGCCACAATTCCCGCATACCAGTGACCTTGTAAAACAAGGTAATGAAGGGCAATGGGTATAGAGTGCAACAGCTTGTTCCTAGGGTATAGCACAGGTGGGTATGACACCGCAGGTGGGGGGTGTACAGGTATGGTGGGTATGGGTATGGTGTACAATTTCCAAACCCGCAGCTATACTGTACCTGTATGCACAGTGTACAGGTATGCCACGGGTATATGGCTGTGCGCCAGTGTTACTTCAGTTGTCCTCATCCACCGGCAAAAACAGAGCTTCTCCAATGCTCTTTCATCTGCGCTGTATGCCATGCTGCGCCAAAATTCTTTTATAACCAGATCTGTCCACAATGAGAGCAAACATTTCCAAAAAACAGATGGAAACTTCATTGAATGCATAGAGGAATGCTTCCCTGCTGTGACGTCGGAGCCCTTCGATTGCACACTCATGCAGCAAAGCAATGAGTACTGATTTGTATCACCCAGTCGTGTCATATATTTACACGCCTAGGTTCAGAGTTGGGTACATTCAAAGGTATCTCAATGCCCACAGCAATGATGGTACTATTGGATGTTGATCAACCCTCAGTGAGGTCAGCCTCGACACACTCGTCCTCTTCATCAATGGTATCCACATCCACTTGGGCTGCCGTCAAGACAACCACACAGAAGGCTGTCATGCTCATCATCCCACCTCTGAAAAAAGCTAAAACCTCATTGGCCTTGTCTATACCTGTGGCTGAGGAGTCATCCATTCCATCGGATCCATCGGATCCATCCAATTGATCTGGTCCCATTGTTATTGACGACGACAAAGATGTTGTTGACAATACTGACTCCCCAGCTGCCAAGCCCAATGCTGAGGCAGAATTAGGTGCATTCACTAACCTGACTAGTCCATTGTGTATGCTGACGGCTCCACTACAGCAGCTGTCAAAACAACGTGGCGTTCTCCGGTGTATTCACTCTTCAAACTCGATGCCGTTTGTGCCCAGTATCATAATGGTCGCCTTGTTCATTTCTTCCCATGTGGAGCACACAAGTGCAAGGTTCCATTAGGTGGCGTCCATCGCTTCCAGGACTCAACGGATAAGTCATCTATGGCTAATTTGAAGCACCATGCTATTGGCTACTGGGGAAAAGAGGTGGTTGATGCTGTATTTGGTGGACAGGCCACGAAAGTGCCTAGCAAGTCAGTATTCTTGGCCTTTGAGAACCTGACACATGAAGGATACCTTGATTGTTATAAAGATATGGTTTCACCACCATGCACTCACGAAAACACCACCAATAAGAAGGTACTGAGACCATTATTTTCCCATTTAGCTGACTCACAATGACAATAGCGTTGCACCAGTGAATCGGCCGATGATCTTGGCAACATCTCCCTCGGTGTGGCACAATTACCTGACGAACTCCAAGAATATCTCCGTCAGCCAGTGGAAAATGTCATCGATCCTCTGAAGTGGTGGGTAACTAATAAACTTTTATACCCCAACTTGCACCGAATGGCACTAGATTATCTCGGTGTTCCTCGTAAGTGATTAATTTGTCCCTAGCACTGAATAATGTCTTACCCTCTACCTGGCTCGACTATTACTTGCTCAGCAACCTCGACGGCTGTAGAGCGTGTCTTCTCCCAAGGTCGACACTTACTTCACTTCACTCGGAACCGCCTATCGCCTTCGTCAATTCGGGCTCTGCTTTGCCTCGGTTCATGGTTGCGATGTGATTTGATGCAGCATGACGACTTGGTGGAAGTTACAAAATCACTCAAGAAAAGGAAAGTCAGGGTGCCCGAGGAGGAGTGGATATGTCGCACAGTCATGGTTCTTACATTGACGCCAATAATACGAGTGTCTAACCCGCGGGTATTTCCACACCGCGGGTATATCCCTCACACCGCGGGTCGTGCGGTATATACCGTACCCGTGCCGCCACGGGTACGGTGTTGACGGGTACGGGTATGGTGTGGGCTGGCCGACCCGCGGTGTCACCCGTGCTATACCCTACTTGTTCCGACTCCGTTCATTGCTCTGCTACATTTTGTTGCTGATGACCACGTCCTCGAGAATGACCGGTGCGTACTGGGGAAATGGGTTGCATTTATGCTAACCGTTGGACAAGAGAGTTTCCCGCTCATCGAAATCAGCGGCGGCAGCGACACGTCGGCAGTGGCATTTGCAGCGAATGGCCAGTATCTCGTCAGCGGTGGAGAAGACGACGTGCGAGTGTGGCGAGTGGAAGACGGCAAACAAGTGGCAACACTGGAAGTGAATGGTGTCCTGTGTCTCGCTGTGTCCAAGGATGGCAGATGGATCGCAGCGGGGACATCCAAGGGCGAGATATTTGTATGGGACGCAAAGACGTTCAAACAATTCTCCTCGCACAGGGACGACATCCACAACATCAACGGAGTCGATTTCTCGCCCGACTCGACTCGACTCGTCTCTGCGTCGGGGAACCGCACAGCCTCCATCTGGGACATTGTCCGAGTCACTCGCAAACGAGTACAAACACTTGACCACGGTGGTTGGGTGACAGCAGCCAAGTATTCTCCACAAGGCGACCGGATCGCGACAGCCACCGAAAATTCCGTTCGAGTCTGGGACAGCAACGATGGGCATTTGCTCGTGGACATCCTAGTAGCTGTCACCCCGTGGTACAACACTGGTCTCCTCTGGCTCGACAACCACCTCTTGGTCCTATCCGACAGAAATATCACGCAATTCGAAGCATCCACAGGGTCAGCAGTCTCGGAGTGGCCAGATACTGATAGCCACCACCCCTCGACCATCGCTCTACCAGAGCATGGGAAATTCATCGCGTGCTCAACCCGGCGTACCGTCACATTTTGGGACACGGCGACACACACCCAGCGCGGTCTCATCCAACACCCTCGAAACATCCGTTCAATCGCACTCTCACCAGACGACCGGTTTCTCGCAATTGGTGGAGAGGGCGGGAAAATCACCATCAATAGTCTGTCCCATATCACTGTAAGTGTCCTTTCTCGCTGGATTGTCGTGCATATGAACAGCCGTCTTGCTCCGATCCGTAGGATTCAAACCCTTTGTCAATTCTACACCCGAGATTCCGGGAACCAGACATTCTGATCGACGACGCTGCGCTCCACCCTTGGAAGCACAATCAACTCGCAAACGCGGAAGTATTATTGACCTCAGCAATCCACGACTCTCGGAATCCAAGTCATCACGCGCTCGCTAGCCGAGCTCTCGTGAGAGCACGTCTGCGCCAGTGGGATGCTGCCCTTGCCGATGCTACACAGGTGTGTCTTGCTTTGCTCTCCCACGCGCCGTCACTAATTTGCATCGAGTCCATCAAAATTCAGCCATCTACTATTGGCTACATTGCAAAGAGTGTAGCCCTTGTCGGTAACGGTGAAAAGCACAAGGCATACCGGACGTGCGACATCGCACTCGTGCGCTCCCATCCGAAACACGCCACATTTCTTCTTTTGATCAAGGTATGTATCCCATGCACACAACTTGGCTGCCTTCAGTTGCCCATATTGCCCAGGCTATCGTCGTGTTTATGGCAGGAGAGCACGACGACGCGATATCCCGCGTAGATGACCTCATCGGTGCGCCGCGGTTCGACTCGATATGCTATGTGGTTCAGGCACGTGCACACGCTCTACCATGTGGCGAATATTACCACTGACGTGTCTGACAGGCATATATGTACCTTCTCCTTGGAAACTCGCGCATAGAGAGTCGCGACTACGAGGGTGCAACACAATCGTTCGAGCGTGCACGAGCTCAAATGCGATCCCACGGGAGTCCAGCACTCTCGATGGTGTCACTGGTAAGTTCGCTGGTGGGTATATTGCGGCCCGTCGAAATGACTTGCGATCTTTGACAGATATCTGGGTGGAGCTTCGACGACTTGGACATTACAATTCGACAGCGTTTTTGTGAAGCCCTGTATGCCGCTGGTCGCATCAAGGAGGCAGGCAAGTCTCTATTGGATATAGCAAATAAAGACATCTACATGACGAGGCCCATCGTTACCTGGGTTTCTGGCAAGTCGTGTTACCCTGTTCCTCCCTTATACATTCAACATTTCGCGACAGATTTCTTGAATCGGTATCTCTCTACTTCCGACAGCAGTCGTGACACAACCTTCCATTCACCGTCCCCCACGCCGATCTTGAGGGAGTGGGCAAAATCAAAATTGACAGGCGGTTCGTGGAGAGATGCCTTGGTTTCCGCTCTCGATGTGAGTACCCCCTTTTGTTCTGGTGCCCCCCGTTCGCCTGACACTCCGTTGGCCCGGAGTTTACAACCCCACGATTCACGATTTATTGGGCTCTCTGTGACCATCTCGAAACGACCAATCGCATAAGCGATGCCATCGAGTGTTTCCACCAAATGGACAGTGAATTGGCGGGCGAGACAAACGTGCATGGTGTGCAGGCGAAATGGGCCGTAGGTAAGCCCTTCAGCGCTGAGCGTTTAGTAGTCACGCTGCAGTATTTACATAATCGATCACCATCAGACCTCAAGCAGCGTTGCACTGAAAAGCTGGAACACCTCGGTGACATCGCAGCGGAGGCCCAACAACACGATGAAGCCATCACTCAATATTCAACCGCATTGTCTCTCAATCCAGTCATCCCTCAAGACGTATTCATGAAGCGAAGCAAGGTCTATATGGCAAAGGGGTCATGGGAGGACGCCATAGAGGATACAAATCAGGTACGTCATTTCTGTCCTGTGCAAGTCCGATCTTGTCGACGGCGGCGTCATTAGGTGATCACGCTCGATCCGTCGTCTCCATGGGGATACGAGAGGAAGCACGCAGCTTTACATGGTGCAAAACGCTATGAAGATGCCGTGGCCACGTTTGAGACAATGCTCTTGAAGATGTCGCAGTCGCCTGATCCGGATACTCGTCGTGAGTGCGTCGACGTCGTACCGATGTTTACCCATTGATCTTGTCTCGTAGAGCGTCATCGCGGATATGTAACTCCAGAACAGACAAAGGCGGTCATTCGCGTGGCCATTGAGAACGCTATTCGCGAATCCCCGTTAGTGCTCCTGAACACAGACTCTGGTCGTCTGCTCGACAAGGCCGGGCAAAGGCGCTCGTTCGAATCACAGCCGATCGTTCGGGAGTTGATCTCCTCCATGACCACACACATTGATCGTGCCCGCATTGAGCACGAAGTTGCGGAGTACTACCGCTACGCCACGTTTTCGCACAAATGGGAAGACGACGAACCACTGTTCGAGAAAGTGATACGCATCGTGGTGTACGATCTCGACGAGTCTTTCACTCACGACAAGCTGCAAATGTTTTGCAAGATCGTGCGGGATTCTGGGTTCCATTGGGCATGGAGCGATACCTGTTGTATCGACAAAGGAGATCATGTTGTGCTCCAAGAGGCCCTGATCTCGATGTTCAAGTGGTACGAGGGCTCTGCCCTGACAATCGTGTTACTCCGTGACATCCGCTCTCCGTCGAAGCGGGGCGATCTAGTGAGGAGTATCTGGAACACCCGGGCTTGGACATTCCAAGAATATCATGCTTCCAAGGTCGTCCGATTCTACACCGAAGACTGGAAGCCATACCTGAACCTTGATATTCCCAACCACAAAGAGTCGCCTGAGATCATCTCGGAAATGGAGGAGGCAACTGGTGTGTCGGCCCGAGCGTTGATGGCACTCCGACCGGGTTTGGATGATATCCGGGAGAAGCTTCGTCTAGGTTCGACGCGCGCAACAACAAGGGTCGAGGACGAAGCCTACTCGTTGCTTGGAGTATTTTCAATGTCCTTGCAGGTTGCATATGGCGAGGGGGACAAGGCACTCGGGCGATTCTTGGCGCAGCTACTCACGAGCTCGGGAGATACAAGCATACTTGCATGGACAGGGCGACCTGGCAGCTTCAATAGCTGTCTCCCTGTCAATATCTCCGTGTTCAACCAATTGCCGACAACACACATCCCGCCGCCCCTCGAGCATGCCGAAATTGACGGGATCATCGCCAGTCCGCGAAGCTCTTTGAATTCTATCTCAATGACGAGGTTGTATGATCGACTCCATGAGCTCCCTGTACCATTGTTCGTGAGCCAACGGATGAAGCTTCCGTGCATCATATTCAAACTCGGGCCTTTAGCGTCTTCTCGGAGCAGGTCGGGACATGTCTTCCGTTCACAGACATCTTCGCTTGGGGTTGTGGAGATCAAGACTGAGGAGGATCTCTCTCGATTCCGTTCTCTGTATCTTGTTCATCCTTGGATCGACTTTCTGCTGGGCCAGCAGCCTGTTGGAAGTGTAGCAGAGACGATACCCGCGATACCCGAAGAGAACACAGACGACCAGTCGTCTTCGATTGGCGAGTTTCCATCGTTCCCTGGACCTTCCAATTTCGCGTCTGCCGCCCCGCAAACACGAGCAGCGCGCCTCGCTGCACGCCTCTGGCTCCCATTTGGTAGACAGACCAGCACATTTCCTGGAGACGCAACGTCTCTCCGGCCCCCTTCGTCGTTGACGCAGACGGACAAGGAGATGCGAGCCCTCCAAGTCGTCGCTCGACTAAGACAACCATTTGGTGCGCTGCTGCTCACCCCGAACCTCAGCAGTGTGGCGGCATATAAGAGGGTGGCTGCAGAGAGTCTGATCACTGTCCAGGTAGAAGAGATCACGCCTGCAATGTTAGACAAGCTGGTAGACAGCGTGCGGACGCTGGATGTGCTGTAGTAACGGTTTGCTATCGGACACGATACTCCTACTTCGCATTCACTTTTTCCTGCATCTCTTGCTTTCATTTTTGCTTTGGTGGGCAGTGCGTGCACCATGCGTTGGACCGCGAACCCCTGTCATTGCTGCCGTGAGTGTTGTTTCGTAGTTGTACATAGTTTCTCGCCCTGTCATTTCCTTGGTCCGCTCCCGGCGTGGCCGTCCTGCCGTGGTCGATAACACCCAGCGGGCCACATCCGTGGCAACCCTAATCGGGAGTCCAGCCATTCCGCGAGGCGGGTCGGGATGTGCCCATGTGCTGGTCTGGGGGCTCTGTGGGCCCGTCTGGACAACGTTTTTCGTTGTCCGTCATGTCCGCAGGGTCTTCGGACGATGGCGGTAAGTTCCTCGTGCCGGCGTCTTTGCCTGGGTGGCCGCGTGGTGTGCTCCGTGCGCTCGCACTGGTCGCTGTAGTGGGGTGGTGGAGGTGCATGTCAGGGCCTCTCCGAGCTCCTGGTTTTGTGCGCCCTTTTGTGTTCCCCTGTGCCATCTCCGTGCTTCACGCCGCTGTGCTCGCATGCTGTCTCTCACGCCCACATTTGCGTTGCGTCTTGGGGCTGCATGCATGCTTGCTGGTGTTGTGGGCTTGGCGCATGTTGCATATGTGTTCACGGCATTGGTGGCTGCATTGGCAACTCGCCGACTCACCGACTGGGTGTGGTTGACTCTGTTGTCGCCACCTGCGCCTATCCTCCCACCCTCGTTGACTCCTTCCCCAGCTCAGTGCCTCGCTCCGTCTTCGGGTGGTGTGTCTGGTGGGTCACGTGAACCGTCCGCTGGCACTATTGGCTCAGCACGTTTGCGGTGGGTCGTGGTGGTGTCAGCAGTCTGCTGCATCGTGACTGCGTGAAGGACTTCCGAGTTGTGTGCCTTGCTGGTTGCCTCTCCAAGTGCCTGGAGTCGTTTTCCCATGCATAGTTGCCATTGGGTGAGACACTGCTGTTCGTAAATGCTGGTAGGCCATTGGTTGGATGTGAGAACCAGCTACTGTAGAAGCTTCAGGTTGGGGCTCATAACCTGTAGAATACTCAGTATGTCACTGAAGTAAGACTAAAGGAAAGTAAACTGCGATGTAGCTATGATTAGGTAATCAAGTACTACCAAATACGGAATAATAAATTCCAACAATTTGAGTAAGGGATAGGAAAAGAGAAATTGTACGAAGCATAAGAAAAACCAGACATTGGCCATGAAGAAGGGACAAGTGATTTGAAAAGATATTCAAGACTGTTTGAAAAGTCTTTGCTTTCTCTCACCTTCTTCCACAACAGCTTGACATCTTCTTCAACCAGCTCCTCCTCTAACTGCTTCATATATGGCATCAAGCTCATTTTGAGTTTTTGCCACTTTGATAAGTTGCTGTAAATGTCGTTGAGCTTTATGAGCAGTGGTACGAGAGTATTTGAAGAGGTGGCACTGTCGAGCGTCAAAAGCCTCATTCCAGTCACTTGTCCATGGCACAAACTTGCACGTTGTCCAGTGTCTAGGGTTATCTAGGACTTCTGCTGGAGGAAGCCAGTTTGGAGTGGGAGAGTTTTCTAGTTCAACATGGTGAGGAGCGTTAGGAGGGAAGTGAGTTTGCCGCAAGATTTCAAACCCTTGGAAATGTACTTGCGTCATAAAGGTGTCTTCATACGTCTCGACTGGGAAAGCCCGGCACCCTCATATGCCTGTGCGATCGACTTGTCATGGTACATGAATGAGTTAACCAGGTGCATTGCTTGCACCCTGGGCTTGCATGGCCTTATTTGGAAAGGGAGGCACGTGCGGTCTGAGGTGTTAGCTTCAGTCCGAGCTAGTGGGGGTAGGCGGTGGGACTGGTAATGAGGGCCCACCATCATTACCCACTGCGCGCCGTCTTCGAGAGTTTCAAGTACTCTCCATGTGTGTGCTGTCTCTGGAAGTGTGACCTCCCGGTGTCGTCTTTCTAAGCTAAGGCAACTCAAAACTGATATAGTTCCCCAGACAACTTGCCTAAGCTTCCACAGATGACAGACTATAAGCTAGGGAAATGATATTTCTCCTAGATGAATCAACACACACAATTAAGGAGTATTGAGTTGGTGAGTAAACTTAGTCTCGCCAGTAATGTGGGTGGTTTGTCGATCTTCAACGATAGTTGAGGGGGATCGATATGGCTAGAAAGCTCCTCTTGTGGTCTGGTTGGTATGATGGTGTACTGATAGATAAGCACACAGATGGCTCTAGTAAGTCTTGTGGTTACTAGTACCAAAGGTTGAGTTCGTTGAGAAGGTTGGGTGATTTGACTCTACCAAAGTGTTTCTAGGAATTGGTCATCTAGAAAGGCAGTTTGGATAGATGTTGGGTCTTGCACAGCAGTGATGTAGGAATGTTACGTCTACAATTGCTTTGTGGCTGGTAATCTGAAGATATGTCCGGATGTCGGGTTGTCGTAAGTTTGCAGATCAACTGCAAGCTGGGTTCACACAAGTCTCTTAGTCACTCAGATTGGTTTAATAATGCAATTCTATTGTGCACTAAGGAGTTGGCGAGATCAGGTCTCTATAGCGCAATTACCTCTTATCTCCTAGAGTGGATAATTGGGCTGAGACAGCGTACTCTGCTACCTCTTACCTCCTAGAGTGGATAGCAAGTACAGTGAACTTGACAGGTTCCTACTGTTGGGGATCTATTCCCTTTAGTTTCCCTTGTGGGGTTTTCTCCCTAAAGGTGTCCTAACCTAACAGTGGATGTATCTAGTTCG
>JBBPRK010001891.1:0-10080 GCA_038093075.1 Boletus patriciae | reverse complement strand
CGCCGGCTTCGAGGGCGTCCTGAACGGCGGAGGCACTGCCTTCTGAGGCAGCCTGGAGGAGGGCAAAGTTTTCAAAGGAGCGGTGTGGGCGACTCATTGCGGGTCGTCAGTGATTTCGTGAGGGGGGCGGGAGAAGGAGGAGAGGGAGGTAAGGCGGGTAGATATAGTAAATCTAAGTCGGGGCAGGTGGCGGTTTATGTGTGTCGTGAGGGGGTAAGAAGAAGAGAAGCAAACGAATTTTTCGGAGGTCCAGGTTCTGTCGAGATTTTCCATCCAGGCTGGGCTTGTATACGTACTTGGATAATGCGGAGAATGGCAACTCATTCTCTCTCGTACAATAATCTGTCCGCGCTTGCTTTGCCTCGAGGCCGCGTAGCAAATAAAACAAAACCTAGTCAAAACACACTCACGCTCAGGACAATGCGCGGCTCTTGCCATTGTGTCGCACCATTCAATGATCCCGGCGCGCTAATGCATGCAGGGAAACGTGCTCCGACGACGAGTAACATAGAACGAGAAGCACTTTCACCCGAATTGCACCCTCGTACCGCACCGTCGCCTTCCACCTTCCTTTTATGTCCTAGTCCACCGCCAACCCCCTGGGAATTGCCCAGCTTAAAGTTTCGCCCACGGACACTTACTCAGGACCCTTATGTCTGATGAGTCCGATATTAGGGATACGTATCCGATATCGAACCCAATATCGCTGCTTGAAGCGATGCGGGAAACGAAATGAGATGCACGAAATCGGGATATTGATATGATATACGTGGAATACATTAACCAAACTGATGAAACGTCCCAGCTTGAGACCTCGTCTGTGCTAGAACTAAGAATGTTCAACAACACGTCCCAGCTGTGGTCCAAATACTTCTAAATATATTGTGTGCACCGACAGTGACCAGATCCCCACCACGTTTACAAAAATGCGTCTCGTGACAGCACACCCTATCATAAAACACCAGATACGTAAGTACGACATGGTCGCCAGAACCACAATGGCCCACTAACCTTCACTTGTTCAAAGTTGGCAATAGCCCTGTCCAAGTCCCACGCGTTATTCTGCAGGCAGTCCACCGCGAATTGGACATTTAACCCTGTTCGTTGGCAAATCTGCATAATTAGACCGCGCTGAGGCTCCGCCTGCGCCCGGCGACAACCGCGGAGAAGATAAGCGAAGCGTAAGTCAAGCGTCGCTGGGTTGCGTCGAGGAGCTAGACCACATACAAAAGTGGATAAAGCATTTTGGAGTGCTTGAGGTGCTGGCGGGACTGCCGTACGTTGCTGGGTCGCTTGTTGGGATGGTAATGAGTCTCCCGCTTGAACTTTCATAGGTCCTGGCCTCCAAGCCTCGTGACTAGAGTATGCTCGGATGCACAACTGATCAGATAATATCATTACGTCCCAGCCATTCAACTTTGCCCTGTAAAACATAGAATGTCAGAAAATTGTCAATGCGATATCTCGAGAATCGTGAAAAGCCAAACGAACCTAGAACCAGGCGGAGCGGGGGCGAGTATAAACGCCCTATCAAACGATCGAATGCCTTCAGAAGGCTCTAAAGGCACAAGAAGGTCAGATATACATATGACATCACGATATTCCCCCGCGGATTACGGTCGACCCGGAAAATTCCGAGATAACACCCTCCCAGCACGATAATCGCGGGATGACAGGGGCTAACGTACCTTCAATGAATTGACCATGCAGCGAAATAAATAGCTTCAAGTCTTCCCCTTGCCCAACAGGCCAAGCGTCAATGCAGAACTTCTCCGTCGAACCCGATATCTCATGTTTGGTCTTCGGAAGGGCGGATATGGCACGGATAGCGTCTTCGCTTCCAAGATGCAGACTGTGGAATGCCTTGTCTGGGCCGCTACCACCTCCTAGCCGATTCAGGTTCCTTGAACCGCCATTCAGCCAGACTGACCAGTCCAACTTCCGTTGGTTCGGTAGCAGGGTGTGGAATCCTTGTATCCGGGCCCGAGCAGGAATAGTAGTATTGACAGAAAATGAAAATGTCGCCAATGGATGGTAGGCGTCTAAAAGCGCGGCCCGTTGATCATCAAATAACGGGAAGAACCTGCGGTACGGTCAATATCAAAATCAGAACCGAGCAAAATAGAGCGGGAGTTGCTCACCGTACAAGGAAGTTGCTGATGATGCTATCTTCGACCCCGGTGATAAATGAGGGTTTCATTTCATAGGGGAACTTGGTAGCTGTTTGGCGCTTCTCTGTCACCGAGGCCGATGAAGGTCCAGGCGCATCGAATCCGATTGTCGCGATTGCTTCCTGGTCCAACATGACCAGAGAGGGAAACCGACGAGCCATGTCGCTGATGATGCGCTGAGAAGACCATTTTTGTTACCATAACACAACTTACCTTTTGTACTTGTCCCCTCTTCCGTGTTTGAGTTCGAGCTCCCTCAGTGGGTTGCCAATCAAGATCAACTCCCGAAGGTGTTCCAGTTTGCCTTTTCTCCCGGAAAGGTAATCAATATCTCGCCACACTTTAAGATCGTTATTTTGTAAAGAGAGGTTGGCGAGCTTTGGCAGGTAGTGCGCAAGAGTTGACAACATTTGACCAGAAGCTATCTTGTTGTCGGCCAAGGAGATTGTTTGCACCTGACAACGATCAATCAACACATTCAATAAAATCGAAATCTGAAACTCACCGGTGGCTTCAGATTTGAGGCGAGCTTGAAAATGACAGAAGCTTCTCTGGCTGACGACCCAGGTGCACCGGGCGGCAAAAGCCCGTGTTTCGCAAGTTCCGGATCATCCAACATGGACTGCCGAGCAAGGATAACAGCGCCTTCAGATTCCCGACACTTGACATAACAACACACCTATGCCGCTCACCTCGAGATTCAGAAACTGTGTCTCTGCATTCCACCTTCTGTGCACGAAATGTCTCCACACGTCAATCGTCTTCGTTCCCACTGTGGGCACTCTTCCACTGTCCGTTACGGAGGTCGTCGTGAGTGCATTCCTGCGAAGCCGTCCCACCGTCGGGTTCCTCGTGCTCGAAGCGCCACGGATTGAGATGCCCTCCATGGGCGCGCCGGCTGACTGTGTCCGCGCGGCGTGCTTGAGTACCACCCCACGTGCATAGCAAAAGCGAGTTTCAGGGGGCGGCGGTGGGAGTGAGCAGATAACAAGGGTGAGCGCGGTGTTTCCAGATAAAAATGGGGGACAGGGGATACGAGAGTACGAATTAAGGAAGAGAGAATATGTGAAACGGCGATGGAATGGGAGCGAAACCATCGATGTGAGTAGATAGGTTCATAAACAGCAATGTAGAGTAAGTTCTTGTATTTACCATGGCAGCCTTTGATGGACCCGCTTGGTGGTCTTTGAAGGCATCAATCGGACGAGGGCGGTGAGAGCGAATCTTAGAAACGCCTTTGCGCCCGCCGGGTCTGTCCGTAGAGACGTCCTTCATGCGTTCGTCTTTGTCAATGAGTCCAGCACTCCTGAGAGCGTTTGTGGCCAGTGTGCGGTTGCCCGTCGCGGTTGTCGGGCTAGAGAACATGGCTGCGGATGTAATGCTTGTCCGAAGGGATGGATGTCGTGCGTGATGGTGGTGGTAGTGGTATGGTGATAATACGAAGACAAGAAGGTTGTGGTCTGAGCGTCCTGGTGAAGTATGAGTTTGAATGAATCGGCCTGGCTCGAAAAGTAGCTGTGTCAGCGTCCCTTGTTTTGGCAACAAGTGGCGCAGTGGCTGTGCAGCCCAATGTTTTTGGCTCCAAGGCTCATGTCAATGTATTTCTTAAAAATTCTATTTTATTTTCTACACCAATGTCTAATCGCGGAACAGTGCAATTCGATACAATCCACCTCAGATTAAACAGCTTGAAGTGTCTATAATGCTACAAGCGACTTCAAAGCAGGTTGCCAACTGCTTGACAAGCCTAATTTTCCCTCCGTCCATTAGGCTGGTACATGTACTGATGAGTCGTGACACCGTGTCCATGTGAAGGAGGCTTCGATCCAGATCCAGCTGGCGGATTTGGCCGCCGATAATATGCACCTGTACTCCCAGATCTCTCCTGTGGTTGTTGCGGAGTGGTGGAGGAGATGACGGGCGAAGTTGCTGCCGCGACGGTGGGCATGGGAAATGGGAAATTGCGCGATGCAGATCCAGGGGCTTGTTGCTGAGTCTGGGCATGGCGAATGGCGGGCGACGGTTGTGCCGACGTGGCAGGTGTCGAAGGAGTTGGTGAAGCAGATGGCTGAGCAGAATTCGGTGGAACAGTCTGCGACGGTGGCGCAGGCGGGTGCGTGTTCTGCTGCACGGGTGCCGCGGACTGCGGTGGAGGTGGGGCCGAGGTAAGTGTAGGTGTAGGTGTCGGATTCTCAGTGCCTGGCGTTGGTGCGCCAGTCGGTGGACGGTCAGTAGATGTTTGACTCTCTGTATCACGCCGACGCTTTGTCCCCCTCGAAGACGATTCTTTGAGACCAAGGGAAGTCGCTTTGATGAGTATTTGGTGCCTTATAGAAGGTCGTCAGCCAGTATATGGAACTGAAGGTAAAACAGCACCTTGTCCGAGAGTTGCCCCATTTTTCGCACAATGCATCCCACGCGATCTCTCCGCTGGCATTCCGATGTTCCTCGGCCAGCCTTTTTAACTTCTCGGTTTCTTCATCCGACCAAGCACCCTGGTTTCCGGCGCTTCCTAGTATTGGGCCCGCGGACGCATTCGAACCGGTAGAAGTGCTGGGCCCGGCTTGCGGTGCTGGAGCAGAAGGGTAAAAACCACTATAACCACCATAACCATAGTATGGAGCAGTCGGGTATGCGGGAGCAGTATACATTCCCGGAACAAATTGCTGTGGTGTCGGGTGCTGATGCCCCATGGAGACGACAAATGATTGTGGATTCGATATTACAGAGGCTGCTGATTGCGTGGTTGATGGTTTTCCATTCGTCGAGGGCGGGGGAGTTGGCTGCAGTGGTTGGGGAGGCTGAGGTGCCAGAGGGGTATACCCCGGAATGAATGGATATGGTACGGGAGGAGGGTGCGCAGTTAGTCGAGCAGGTGAAGCGAGCTACATAGAAAGACATCGTTGAGGTTCATACCACCTTAGTTAAGGAGACGGTTACGAGAGTATCGCAAATTCGTTTGGCCTCGCCGAGCATAGAAAGTGGGTCAACTTTGATGCCTGGCCCCATTTGATAACACTGGGCAATCACCAGTGAAGGTGTAGCTTTCTGTACGCGAATGAAACATCAGCACCAACTCACGCGCGAAACTCACCCCCGGATTGAACTCACGATGAGCTCTTCGGCGGCACCATAAAACTCAGCACACAAATTTAGAACACGCCATTGAAACTCATAATATTGCTGGTTGTGCGGATGAACTTCCCCAGGTGCAGGGGGAGCAGAGTATTGGTAGAATCCATGTGTAGTGGGGTGTTTTGCAGCTGCAGTACTTGCGTTCGATGCATCTCTTTCGGCACCGGAACTGCGAATACGCCTGTTTTTCGAGCCGCGGGGACGACCGGGACGTCGCTTACGCTCGACATCATCAGATGTCGGCGGGCCGGATGGTTGCGGCGGAATGGATGGCGCGGGCTCGGCACGCTGCTTCCCCACTCCGTTCGCATTTGGTGCACGTTGAGTAGTACGGTTTGATCTGTGGGGCCGGTAGGTCGCGATGTTTACGCATGCACATAAATGCAAAGGTAGGACACCTACTCATCACCGTCATCGTCCTCCCTTTCGAGTTGCTCCTCCACAGCGCCCTCATCTTCGCCTTCCTCTTCCTCTTCTTCATATTGAGGCTGGACTATGGGGGGATTAAGCGCGTGTGAGAGTGGTTGATAATGCTGAGGATTGTCCATGAAGGGCAAGGAGCTGCGCTGAGATCGATATGCTCAGGAGCTAGATAGGTAAGAATAGGTTTAGGATTTCGCTGGGTATAATCGAATTTTTCGGGGTGGGGTGTTGGGGTTTTTGTTGGGGTTTACATGTACCGTCGGAAAATAAATATTGACCCTCCGGAAGGGTTTATGTAATTCATGATTTCCCCCTATACCGTCGTATTGCAGGCGCTGTCACTTCGGCGCCGCAAGTTGTACACCTAACAACGTCCTCTGACTTTATTCTTGCAGTGCTTGAAGTTTCTGCGAACGCGTTCCAACTATGAGACCGCAGTGGTGCCTAGTTGCGGGAGAACTTTAGATTTTCCCCGATGGATCCACGTAGTTTGCTCCAGCCATTTCTCGCCAAGCCCTCGACTCATGAAAATGTTTCGATGTAGGTTGTCGTCGACTCGATACGTGGCAGAGGCTTGGGAGTTGTCGTGATTGTCGTGTGGCGCGCACCGGAGCGCGCGACAGCCTGAGAATGAAGTAACGCGTGACGGACGAAACCGAAGACGCTACGTATGTTTGTGCGGCGACCGTCTCTCCGTGCTCTATCATTGGCAGCATGCCTTTTTGGAGCCGCCTCTTATGAAACAGTACTGGGAGTCCCATCCCTCGACGTCACGTTGACTAGTGGGACATTCCGTGGTTTCGCCAACTCCAATCGAACCGACGCTTGGCTCGGGATACCATTCGCTCAACCTCCTATCGGACCCCTCCGGTTCAAAGCACCTCTGCCGATAACCCAGTCGTTGCAAGTCATCCAAGATGCTTCGCGGTTTGGGGATGCCTGTCCCCAACCTCCATCATCAACCCTCGGCGCCAACATGAGCGAAAACTGCTTGTCCTTGAACGTATGTTGTATACCTCAAATGCCTTATAAAGTGGCTATAAAACCGTTTGGTAGGTATGGCGCCCAACAGGAACTTCCGCAGCCGCACAACTTCCCGTGATGGCCTGGTTCTATGTGAGTCTGTTCTTTGCTTTACTGGGTTTTTCTTACGAGCAGGGAGTAGGGTGGAGCGTATACTATCAGGTTAGTCTTTACTAGGTGAATGTTACCGGTAATCCTTCACTACATAGTTGGTTTCGAAATAGTGCTGCTTCCAATCCCGCGTATAATCCTGCTCGTGAGTTTCTTCTTTGCTCTCAGCGATGTGATTCCACCGTCCGCTTTAGGGATAATCAATACGAGTGTGACAATTGGGAAACCAATTGTTTTCGTTTCTGTGTGGGTTCATAGGCCAATTTTCCGTGCCGGTATGTACTCATCCGTCCAGGAATTATCGGGGGAATACATTTGGCTTCGTGAGCAGTCTAAAACATGGCCACGTTGGAGAGAACTGACGATTCTCAACAGTTGGCGGGTGCCGATGTTCCCCCCCAGGATCTCAATGCTGGTCTTTTGGACCAGAAGGCAGCACTTATATTCATACAAGAGAATATCGCGCACTTTGGTGGCGATCCATCCAAGGTACTTACTATCTTGTTGTTATATCCACAACATACTGAACGTTCGATTAAGGTCACAATCTGGGGTCAGGTAGCCGGTTTATATTCTTGACTCCGATCGCCGTAATGATGATGCCATTTAGTCTGCTGGTGCTGGCAGTGTCGAAGCGCAAATGCTGTATGGGACCGAACCAACCTTGTTTCGTGCCGCAATCGCAGATTCGTCTACTGGACCCTTGTAAGTCGCTCCGAAAGAGATCGCGTCCACTGGTTTTGTTAACAAATCTTGTTATCAGCAAGAACTCACCGTATGCTTGGCAGTATGACAAACCGGGGATGCCATACTCCCGTTTACTGGCTGCAACAGGCTGTACAGCGGGACCTGGTTCAGTCCAGTGTTTGCAGCAAATCCCATACGAGGTACCGTTTTTTCCGCGCCCGTGGATGAGTGATTATGATCGAATGGTTGTGGAAGACGCTCCTGAATATCAGCAATGCAATGATCGACTCCACCCTCAACGGTCAATTGTGGGAACCTGCGATTGGCCCTGCTGGCAGCTTTGCCCCAGAAAGACCTTCACAGAGGATTCTCAGCGGAAACTATCTCCATGTGCCCTATCTTGGGGGAACCAACGTACGTTCTTGCCAATCGGATATGATATTTCTAATATAACGTGCCGTTGTCACATAGCTGAATGAAGGAACACGCTACAGTCAGACGCTTTATAACCTGAGTTTACCTCCCTCTGAACAGACGTCTGCCTTCAACGACTGGATGTATGAGTTGATCGTAGATAACTCGACGCTGACGCCGAATGTCGTCGCTGACATCGACGAATTCTACCCTGTGAATGACAGCACGTATGGCGGGCCATGGCACACCGGCGACATGCTATACGACAGGGCGGAATCGTGGTACACGGACATCATGTATCTCTCACCGAGACGTTTCTTCTACGAGCATGGCGCGTCGCTACAACCGATGTGGGGATATTATTTCACAGAGTTTATCCCGGGAACCTCGCCTGCTCTTGGCGGTGAGTTGTGCGATATTGTTTGCTGCATTCTCAGAACAAACAAACGACAGTATACCACGCGTCCGAGCTATTGTTCATCTTTGGCCCGGTCCCTGACACCACAGAAAATGAATTTGCGGATCAGATGACAGAATATTGGATCAGCTTTGTCCATGATATGAATCCGGGCCGTATGTGCACACTCACACGCTTTTGAGTTCTGATTCATACCAAGTTCTTTTTTCAGCAAATTGGCCCCAGTATGATACGTCCTCCAGATACGTGATGCAGTTGATGCGGAACAACATCACGCTCATTCCTGATAGTGAGTTATGCTCCTCGTTATCGCGTTTCGACCTGATCGATGAGCTTTTGTACAGACTTCAGCATCGCTAGGACCAACTACCTTAATTCACCTCCTGTCCTTGCCGCGTTCGAGAAATGACTAAGCGTACGGATTTGTGGATCTATCTTTTGCGTTTTGGACTACCTTTTACTAAGGACTTTGTCGCGCTTTCGTCGTTACGCCTCTCCTTTGAACATCTCCATCGGTTACCCCGGGATAGACCCACTTCGTACGATGTCCATACTGGCCCTTATTCTTGTAGGTGGCACCGCTCTGCTGCAGCACCTGCCTGTGGTACATCCCGTACTAGTGTCGGTGTTCGTTCACTTTTGCGCTTTCTCCCGTTCTAAGGCCAGATTTCATATTACCAATACTCACAATACCACCCTCACAAGTCAAAGAGTGAGTAAATATCATTCATGTTGCTCGGATCACAGCAGTGCATATTCCCTTGATCTACACGGCGCCCAATTGCGCTCCAGCCTCTAATCGTACAACACAAGGACAAAGATGACAGAAAAAAACGACCAGTCTACGTGAGCTCGTCTCAGGTCACGCGCAGGGACTCCATCCCAAAATCCCCTCCACTCCCCCGATCGAGGTCGTTGAAAGGATCTCTCATGCTTCCCGTCTTTGCGCGCCAAAGTTGCGTATATAGTGCCTTGACTTTTTGCAGTTCGGCATCTACGGCCGCCGTCTTGCCCGCAAGGGATACAAAGATACCATGCTGCGTTTGCAAGGTGGAGGATATCACTAAACAAGTACAGAATGGAGAGGGGACGGGGGTCAGCAAGTGAAGATGGAGATAGACAGGGCGGTCGGGTTTACCTTGTGGGGTAGTTTGGGATTGTACAGCAGTGGATAACTTGCGTTCGATTTGCTTCGGATAAATGTTGAGCGAGAAAAACAACCACAAAGATAAATGACTACTTCGATCGTGTTCTTGTACCATTCCAACCGCTCTTGCATCTGTTTTGTGACGCGCGTAAAGAATCTATACGACCGTCATCAGCGACTCAGATCGTCGCTCGCCTTGGAACGGGAAAAACGCACTCTAGCGGGAATGATGCCTGATTTTTGAGGTAAATCCCGTGTTGATGGGGGTTCCTGAATCCGTCGACAATACGGGTTGCGATGATCGTATCCTGAACAGCTTGGTCTGTCTTCTCTTTGAGATCCTTTGTGAAGAGGGCATCCGATTGGATGGTCGCAGCGACGCCCAGCAATTCCTAAAAGGGCATAAAACCATTAGGATTTGTCCACGAGAGCAGCAACGAGGGTGATCCCTACCTTGTGCACCTCACGGATGAGATCTTGGCCTTTGGTAGGTTCTTGGCCGAGTTTTCGTTGCTTGAGGTCGCTACTTATTTGCACACGACCTTGGATGT
>JBBPRK010001890.1:0-10082 GCA_038093075.1 Boletus patriciae | reverse complement strand
GAACAAGGCATCTGGCCACATAGATCCTCATGCAGGTGGAAGTCATGAGGATTTTGTTCCTTCTCCACCACCATCTCATCCCCCTTCGCACACTCAATCTGAGGCTCCTCCTCCCTGTGAATGAACCCCTCCCTGTGAATGGACTCCTCCCCATGAATGGACTCCTCCTCACACACTATCACCCCCTCCTCACCCACCATCACCCCCTCCTTGTGGATGGTCTGATTTGCCATCTCCATCTGATTTCAACCCTGGATTACCTGATATCAAGTTCGAGCGCAGAAAACCACTCGCTATTGACACAGACCACCTTGTCCACTCCACCATCCTTCCTAAAACACAGCAAGAATTACAATTCATTACCTTTGTGTGAGATGCATCCCTGAACGATGGTGTTCAACATAGTATTTCAATGTACCTTGCACTTGAACATGCATCTCAAGATGCTTATGAACAATTCCACCATTCCATTCGACTCAACATTTCTGAGTCACCCACCTGTGCCAATATCCTCAGCTTTCATGCTGTTGAAAAGAAAATCGCAGAATATACTGGAGTTGAGTATGTTGAACACAACATGTGCTCAGATTCATGTGTCGCTTTCACTGGACCTTTTGCAAATCTTGAGCACTGTCCAATCTGCAGAACATCTCACTTGGATCTAAACTGTCTCCGTGCAAGCAATGGCCGAGGCAAGGTTGCTGCCAAAATGTTTACCACCATTCCCATTGGACCACAGCTTCAAGCGCAATACTGTGACCCACAATCTGCTCAGGACATGCGGTATCTGCATTAGTGCACACAAGAAGTTCTTGCCAAAATCTGTTGTACAGGAGAAATTCCCAATGTCATAGATGATCTCGCAATGGGCTTTGATTACCTTGGTCCAGTTCTAGATGGACACATCAAAGAGAACAATATTGTCCTCATGGTATCGATTGATGGTGCATAGCTCTATGAGCACAAAAACTCAGATTGCTGGATGTATATATGGATCCTTGTCAATCTCTCTCCTAACAAGCAATACAAGAAGCTACGAGTCCTACCAGGTGGATTTATCCCAGGCCCTAACAAACCGAAGAACCTCAACACGTTTCTCTACATTGATATACATCACCTCTCAGCACTCCAAAAAGAAGGACTTCAGATTTGGGATGCCGACAGCAACATGATGTTTCAATCTGACTTGTATCTGCTGTATCTCACAGCGGATGGACCTGGGATAGTCTATTGGGACGGGATGGTAGGACACAGCAGGAAAAACGGGTGTTGGCTTTATTGTGGACTCCTCAGTCGTCGAAAGATGGGTGGTTGCCATTACTATCCTGCACTCATCAAACCCAGGGACTGGTGTATTGTGGACAGTGACCATGCTGACACAAACGCACCCAATCTTTCAACTGGGGGTTCTGATGCATACACTGGGAGTCTAATGTATCTCACTGCATCTCCAAACCAGGCTCAATATGAGGCACGGAAAACTGAAACAGGGGTTATGAAGCCTCCACTAATACTTGGTCTTCCCTTGACATATTCCCTTGGTGTCCCATACTCCATGACAACAGACATTATGCATCTCACTGCCAACATTAGCGACCTTCTGATCTCGCTTTGGTGAGGATCCCATGACTTGTGACAATTCTGACGATTCCGACACCTGGGACTGGGTGGTCTTCACTGACAAGAGGACCTGGTCTACATATGGTACCTCTGTCCATACGGTGGGCTCCCATTTACCCAGTACATTGATCTTACATAGGGCGGGTTAGAAGCCTAGACGTTGAATCCTTCGAGTTCAAGGATCAAACAAGTCTAAAAATGACACTGTCAGTCCTCTGCTACTACATGTCCACATGAAACAAGGGCTCACCAGACTGGATACACAACGGGGAGACTGATCATTCTCAGGATGACATCAATGGTTTTAATGTCCAGAGTAGTGTCAACCTGGTTCTGCAACGGCAAGAATGAAACATGTACTGTGACCTTGAATGATGTTAGTGCACAAGCTCGAATCCCCATCCGTCTCATTCCAGCTCAAGAACCATTTCTGCATCTCAGAGTCAAGATAAGACATCCATTTTAGTTCATTCCTAAGGTCTTCCCAAAGGCGAGAGAAGATTCAATGGGAAGGCCTGGGAAACCAACAAAGCACCCCAGTTCTCATAGACCAGTGCTCAGGGGTGAGAAAATTGAAGATGGGAAGCTGGATGATTTGTACTGATGCCCAAAACAAGCAATCCCAGAACACTTGAAAACCGGGGTGAATGACGACAAGCTGGTGTGGAGTCCTTTAGGAAGTTGAATGACAAAAGAAGGTTACATAAACCACAGGCCATATGTGGTCCAGCCAAGGTGCTGGAGCCACACATTATGGAACGTAAGACCTGGCCCTTTTGGGTCCAGGAATATTTTCACTACACACTTGTTTCCGCAAAGGGTCAAATTGACCTCAAGGGGGGTCAATGCCCTGTAAGGTTTTGAGGGGGGTGCACAGGAGGAATCCGTCCAGTGACATATTGGCATAATAAATGCCATTAACGCTGCCTCTGTTGTCATAGGTATTACACACCCTACATGTGATATCCCATGGTGGCTACAAGTGACCCATGCAATACACCTGTTTCAAAGCACTCAATATGCCTCATGAGCCGGTGGTATGAACAGCCACCACCAATGGTCAGGCTGAGGTCAGGCTGTAGGCATGGCCACTGGCCAGCATGGGACTTATCTATGCAAGTGGTTTGGCAAGGCACCAACTATGCATCAATCTGTATGGGACAGTTGCATGCCAGTTTGCATGGTAAATACATGACATGGTTTGCATGCTACAGTGATATGCAAGGTACCATAACACTTAATGAGCTGGCAATTTTGGGCAGGAACAATCAGGCAGTAAACAAATATCAAAAAGTGTATTGGCTGCAGATAGACTAATAGACATAGAAGCTAGCATCAAAGTTACCAGATGAGTCCAGCATGAATGGCCTTTTGCCACTGAACAGTCACTTTATCAAAGGCAGGCATGGTGGGGCATGAGGAGGTGCCAGAATATGCCTTCATGTCTGCCTGCAAACTGACCATGAAAAACCTTCAAAAACCCTGTTAGGGGGGACAGTGCAGAAATGGCAAAATCATGCATCTCAATATGTTTCATGTGGCCTGCAATTGTCCTCTCTGTCTTGCAAACTTTGGCCCTGAGTTCACAAAGAACAAGATCTACATATTCCCAATAATCACTCAATGTCCAAATCCTCTTGTCTTCTTCACTGGGTTTGGGTTCAGCCTCGTTCTCTGTTTCTTCATTCTCTCTGTTTTCTTCTGTGTTGTTCATCACTGGCGCAGGCTGACCATGGGTTGATGTTGCATGTTTCTTCTGGGCAGTAGCACGGTGCTGCAATCTGTGATGACAGACCCAAATATCACCATTGAGTCATGCTGGTGGTGCCAATGAGTCAGAGTTGCTCCATTAGATTTCAAGAAACACTCACCAGAAAGGCAATACGTGCCCAGTGGGCAGCCATGACCTCATAACCTCCCCCAGGTGCCAGGGACCTTGCAAGAACTGAAATGTGTGACTTGCTGTCAATGTGGTTGGCAATCTGCAGGCACAGATGTGGTTTGTGATGGATATATTAACACGTTTAACAGGTACACTCACCTTTTGTTTCATATTGGACCACACTGACGTCAAGAGATCTCTGATGAGAACATTGATTATTTCTGTCATCTTTGGATCTTCCAATGCATCCTCTGGAATCTTGAAGGTTTGCATGTTCTTCTTGGCATAGGCCTAGAGGATATGTTAGTACAATATGCAACTTGAAGTCTCTTCTACCTGTATGCTCACGGAAATTTGGTTTGCTAGATCCTGCACATACACTGTCAAGTTTGGAGAAAGCAAACATGCCCTGAGCTGGTCCTTTAGGATGTCCTAAAAAAGGGTAAGATTTCCCGATCATCAAAGGCTCATTGGTAGGTCGGTAATTTCTTACTCTAAATTCTTCAGACTTGATGAACTTCTCAGCCGTAGACTTCTTTTCTTGCATCTGCATCTCCTACAAAGAGAGGTGGCGAAATGCTTGAGCTGCTTCTGTTGTTGTTGGGCTTCGGCCTCAAGTGATTCAGAATGTGGCCACCTTTGTACTCGAGGGGTTGAAGGGGAACTTGGAGCCATGCTTTCTGCCCTCCAGTGCTCCCAAGAGGAAGGTCCAGAACCAGCCACCTCCTCATCGTGCTCCATGTCCCTGGTCCAGGGTTCACAGGACTGGGGTGCATTCACCTGACTTTCGTTGCTAACACTGGCAGTTATATGTGACAGAATCTAAGAGAGGGCAGGAATTGCCCAGTGCTCAGCCGCTGCCTAGGATGGATGAAGATGACTAAGGTGTTTGTAACTGAAGTGAAAGTATATATACTATGGGTGGAGGTACACTCGTATTATGTTACCTGCAATATTAATGTGGTGATGAACCTGAATGAAGAATAGTAATGTATTAAGTGAAGAAGTCAAAAGATTAAGCGAACTTGTCAAAATACTTCCGGTACTTGCAGTGCTTCCGAGTTCGGAACAGTGTGGGAAAGTTCCGGAAGTGGTTCCGGAATAGTGCCAGTGGTTCGAGGACATCTGGGAATTGGATTTTCCGGTGCTGTTGGCCGCCAGAAAATTCCACTGGAGTCTGTTGGACTGCATTTCAGAATCTGAAATGCAGTCCGGTGGATTATTCCCTATTTTGCACTTCAAATACTCATGTTTACCATTCCCATCGTGTCGCTGTCGTGCACCGAAAATTGCGTGAGAAAATAGAATCTGGGTTTGTACCTCAAGGCCTCAAGTCCACCATGCTCTGAGTTGTCTCTCTACGACCACCATCTAATGGTTGTTGCTCACATTTCACCTTTCACCTTTCTGTTTAAAGAATAGGGTGGGCGTTGACTGCGACTAGGGCACAGATAATGATGGGCCTGGACAAGGTGATAATTGATGGGAAAGATCCCATCAATCCCTTGTCCAGTATATATATTGTACACGTAATACCAGCACAAACACTGGCATATACATATATACAACTATAAGACCATATGTGACATACCGGGCACACCATATATCCAACACTTTCTTTCTTTCTTTGACGATGCTCATTCCATCACCTTCAGAACCCTGGCCCAGTATTCCGTTCAAGTTCAAGACAACTCTAGTTTGTTTCCTGATCGAAAACACTCCCTGGTATTCTGATCACTTGACACGAGCACCAATGACAGGCAACGTTCCAAAATGCCAACCACATCCTCAACACTTTAAAAAGGTGGTATGTTGCCCACCTGTCATATCCCGAACACTACCTGAATCCCCGAGGTATTCCCGAGTCATTCCCGAGTCATTTCCATATGATCCCTGAGTCTTCCCTGAGTACTCCTGAGTACTCTCAAGTATTCCCGAGTTTCCTGAGTTAAACCTGAGCCGGTCCACTTACCTCCTTATACCCAAGTAATATGTATTCCCCCGAGTCTAGCTCCGAGTCTCCTCCGAGATTTCGGAATTCCGGCCCTGTACTATTCCCTTTACACCCTGTACACTCGGAACTGACATACGTCCGAGTTTCCGAGCTTCCAAGTACACATCCCCTTTCGTCTTCTCTATATTCTTGTACCTTTATTAACCCCTTTCGGATCTTCAGATCTTAGGTTCCTCCGAGGCAGTGTTACTGCCACTCGGCACTCTCATAGCTCCAGAACACTGCCCCAAAATCTTGTTCCTCTTGTGTTTCCGCAGTTTTCCCTTTAGTATAAATACCCTTCGTTTACCCTCCTGTACTTTAGTTCGAATATCAACTTAGACACACCCATGTCAACTTAGACACACTCCTTGTCTCCTCATCATGTTCGACATCCTCCTGCCTGTTTCGGATGGATTCCTCTCATCCCTGACACCTCGAGTTTGTTCCCTCCTCGTCATTCACTTGTCTTGATCATTGTCCGAACTACCCCCTTGCTCCGACACTCCGACCCGACCTCTTCCGACCTCTGGGACCCGAACTGCAACAAGGGCACAGCACATAAGCTGAGGCCAAGTCCCACGTCTGAGCAAACTCCAAGTTTCCAGAGTTTCGGCCAGGAGTCCGATCTGCGTCTTGACACCGCCCGTCATCGCCCTTGTTTCTGTCTCCCTCTTCAACGTACTACCTGCCATTTCACTCTTTGACGTTCCTAGTGCCTCCCTCTTCAGCATCCTTAAATCACCACTTTCTCTTATTCTCCTTCACGTAAAGTAAGTGTCTACCGTTTACATCGTCTACACGTCACTTAATCTGCTTATTGTGCAGGTTCCTTGGATACACTAGTAGGTCCTTTCATTCTGTAGACACTGATTACCCCTCACAATATTTTTCTCAGTGTCTGACTTTGTTCCACGCCTGTCAATGCCAGTGATCTCCCCAAGTTCGTCCACAGAGTCTATCTGGCTCTATCAAGAAAAACCTCAGTATGAGCGCACTTGTGATGGGTGTCAACAACCGCTCCGTTGGCGTTGATCCACCAACGCAAAGGGGCAGTGTCTTGGACATTGGTATACCACTGTATGTGCTGTTCTATCTGCGCAACATTGGTATACTTATCTTGTTCAGTGCCCAACTGCTGCTCCCGGTTGCGCTTGCTTCAAGTGGGCTCCTGGCTCTGCCCATGACATTGCTCGTGTGAGCAAGTCTTTCTCTCAGTCACCCAATCCCACGGGCACAGATGGCAATGGTGTTCAGCCGGCTGTAGTGCCCGTCACTGAATCAAGTAACCAGGTGTGTAATATACATATTCTTGATGTCGTATACATAGCTCATGTTAGACTTTTCAGTCTACCACCGCTGGTCCTCCTGTGGTTCAAGTTGATGAAGCACCAGGGTTATGTTATTAATTGGCTGCAAGTCTTCCCATCTCCACACTATGTGCCCCTGCTGGTGCTGTTGTAAACATTGCCGTGTGCTTGGTGGATGTGGGGTGAAGGGTCATGACTCAGATCCGGTCCTCGATGACACCCTCCAGCTCCGTCATCAACCAAATACTGACACATTTCCCACAGAGCCTTCCATTGATGAAACTGTATGCCACGCAACCCATAACGCAATTCCCCACAATTCCCCACTTCCACTGCAGTCAACTGTGCCTACACCTTCCCTCAATCTTCCACCCTCTCGTTCACCTGTTGATCAATCCCAGGCTGCAGGTCCGGCTGTGGCTGATGACCCTGAAGCTGTTCTCGACCCATCTCTCCATCCTGCACCTCCCAGTCTGGCCATGGCCTGTGGCCCTGACTCTGTTCTTGACCCGTCCCTCTGTCCTATGCCTCCGATTCAGCTGTCATTTGCAGGTCCCTCACGCATCGTAGATAAAGGCAAAGGAAAGGACCCAGTAGAGAATCCTTGTTCTTCACAGCTAAAAAGAAAAGCAGCAGCCGTTCCCTTGGCAGATCAGCCTCATCACACAATGCATCTTGATCCTATTTTTACACGTGCTTATGCCGAGGCAGAAGAAGCAGACGCGCACCACCATCAGTGAACTAAGGAGCAGCGTGAGGCAGTGGAGCATGCCAAGAACCAGGTTACGCTATATGTCTGGAATGAGGTATGTCTTCATCCCCATGGTTCGTTTTCATTTGTTGATCACACTGGTCATGATATAGAATGGTCCACCCAACGTCTACAAGATACAACAAGGCTTTACCTATCCGCATTTCTTTCTCACTCTCGATGTTCTTGCCAAGGTTGGCCTGGTCACCATTCCGAACTTGAACGGTCAGCTTGTTGGTTCTTCCTTGCTCAAGCATTACAATCCAGATTGTGGCATCTGGACGTCATTCAATGCAGGTCATATGGTCAATGTTGCAAGTGACTGTGCTACCATCCTTCTGAAGCGAGGGAGTATTGTTGACTGCGTTGATCTTGGCACTCACTTGAATCAAATACGTGCCGGCCCTCATGCGAACCTGTTCACCAACCTTACTGTGGAGCACAAAGCCGTTAAGGCTTCCTTGCAGAGTCACAGCCAGTCACAGCAGCAGCAGCATAATCACTCCATCATCCAATCCCAGCCCCTTCAGGAATGCCACCACAATCACACCATTGCTCGTGCACGAAAGACACCTGAATTCCTCTTCAGTGACGCTATCTCCTCCACTCCATATGACCCGGACGTGAAAGACGCCCCTTCCCTAGATCCTATCCTTGTTGGTGGGCCATCAAAGCATCAAGTTCGTGGGCAATCACCATGGCCTTTTGGCTCAGACGAGGACACTCCCGCAGTCACGGTCAAGCAGGAACGCACCTCCTCAGTGATCTCTCTACCTCCCACTGAGGACACAGGTGTACAAGTCAATTCTCTATGCCAGGTATCTAAACAACCTACTCAGCCTCGCCGCGCCCCTTCGGTCATTTCTCTATCTTCTATGGACAGCATAGACAAACAGGGCCGTTCTTATACCCCAGGCCCATCTCACCACCCTCACCAACCCCACTGCATGTTGTCTGTCATCTCGCTGTCCTCTGAGGATGAAGGTGCCTCCGAGCATCACCACGCTTCCAACCGACCTTCTCGTGCTTCCAGCCCCATCATAGAGCGCCGATCACAGTCATTGATTGACGACCACAGGAACACCAACTCGGATGCTATTGACATCGACATGATCTGTGTATGGCCTTATGAATTTCACGCCAGCGATATCAGGGTAGGATTTCAGAAGTGCCAACAAGCTGTTCATTTGCACCACAAAGTCTCCATGGTATTCCAGAAATATTTTGGCACAAGATTCATGAAGTCCACGTACTATGATCACCGCCGCTATTGGATGGATGTAGTTGATGACTCCGTACGTATGCGCTACATTGGGTATGGACATACGGATCAGGGCCTTTGGTCAGCATTCTTAGAGAACGGGAGAAGAAATAGGGAGGATGTGTAGACAGTTTGTATGTCATTGTATCACTACAGCTTACGAGTTTCATCACTTTGTCACAACCATTGCATTGTCAAATGATGAGTATGTTCTACTAGTTACTACAAGTTCAGGTCATATTAGTTCATCATGGCCAATGGCAAGGCGCATGACCACCCTCCGCTAACTTTGCCAATGTTCGCCAATTTCACCTGATAACCATCTCGTCCAGAAAAAAGTTAAACCTATCCACCAGCATCTCACGACAGATTGCATGGTATCCACCAAACCATGCATTAGTCTGTTCCGCAGCAGATGAATTGAAATACCACCCGACACCATTTTCCCCCAACAGTTCTGGAAAAGCAGTGGGATTGCAATGTTCTTGGCAATACTGGTCCGTAATTGAGTGCTTGCAGTTGAAGTGAAAGACGTCAACCGTTGACCTGCATGGAACCAACTCCATGCAAAGTCAGACATTATACCTGAACAAGTGAACTTCCACCTACATCTCATAAGTGGAATCCCTCAACACAAAAGGGATAGATGACGATTAGTATAGTCTTGTCCCCAACACCATCCCAAACCAGGTACAACCTCCTCCGCTGACCTGCACCAAACCAGTTTGATGCATGGATCATGAGATCTTGTATTAGTACATGTATAGTACTTGTATACACTTGACCCGAGATTTGAGATTTCGCCCCTTTCCCGCAGTACAAATCACTCCATAATGTAAGGCTAGATAGTGCCTAGTATGAAGTACCTCCCACTATTTTCCCCTATTTTTCCATCCACTGGTTGTGGAGAAATTAAATATCTCCAACCATACCTCTGTTACTACCAATCGCTACCTACTGTATCTATTGTTTAACATCTTGTACTAGCTTAAGTACCAGAGAGAGAGTTGGTCATGTGACCTGTCTGAGTCATCATGAGTCATCATGAGTCAGCATGAGTCATAATGAGTCATTGCCAAGCCTGCAGGCCAAAGCCCATGATTACCAAGCCATTGAGCTGAATCTGGCAATTGGACTTGGCATTGGTAAGCTTTCTCTTGGCATTTATCAGCTTTCCCTTGGCATTAGTCAGCTTTCTACATAGCCTGACCTAGATAGGAAACTACACAGCCTCATGTATTTACTTATAAAAGGAGAGCAGATCA
>JBBPRK010001889.1:0-10087 GCA_038093075.1 Boletus patriciae | reverse complement strand
TCTAGTTCTCTTGGTTTTTCCCCTTCTCAGCCAGAGAGATCACCTCCAGAACCGTTCGCTAACGCTTTCGGTCTGTTCCCCTTAGTCTTCGATTCCCTAGAGTCCCAGTTGATGCTGAGACCTTTTGGTTTGTTTCACTAGAACTAGACTATCACTTTCACTCTACCGAATCACTTCGTCGATGCGCAAACACAAGTCAGTTTGCGGTCAAGTCCTCACACAGTGCACAGCACGTTCTGACGTCTGCCAGTGCCCAGCTCCTTTCACAGGTCGCTCCACCCTTTCCCCGCTCTTGACGAGGTTTGCCCCATTCAAGATAGTCTTCGCCACCCCTACGTGGCAACAGTCGCTGCAGGAGGTACTGCTCTCCCTACGATCCAGAGAGGCCTAGAGCCTATTGAGCATGAGCATGTGCCGGTTGGTAGCCTGCCACCTGCGCCAGTACCAGAAGGAGTTGACACTCCATCCCCGGCCACAAGATTCCTCTCCTTACTACATGAGGAGTTGTGGCCAAGCTCATACATATTACCAAGAGACTCAGAGGGCTTTTTGATAGACCCTCTCTGGACCATCGTGGTCGCCCTCAGATCCACCAACCCCGTCACCTCGCTCCTTTCCCCGATTACACAAGAGTCTGCAATCCAGACACACCAATCCCTCGACCCCAACGACCTAGAGTCGGAACCAGCGGAACTTACCTATCCCGCCCTTTAGCATCCTTCACCGTCGCACGTGGGTCGTTAGATCAGGAAGAAGAACCCGAAATCAAGTATTTGTGTACTGTAACTAGGGACGGTTGGTCACCTTGTCTGGAGGTAATAGTAAAGCGAGAAAGAGAAGAGGAGCAGGTACCAGAGGAAGTACCTAAAAAGAAGCAGAGGATCCAAAGGAGGAAGCCACTCCTACGGAAAAGCATCCGCCGAGCTAATCTCGGAGATCCCCGCCCTGATGAACAGATCAGTTGGGTTACTCTACGTCCTAAGCAGATACTCTGCTGCCCATCTCACTTCCTTTAGTAATATAACATGTCTTCTCTCCCAGCCAGCCTCGCAGCGTCACTTTCTACCGCCACAAATGCAGGAGGAAGTTGGGGAGACCTAGTGGGTGAACTAAGACTGTTCATGGAAGCACAGCAGGATGCGCTGGATGCAACTAGAATTTTAAATCTAAATTTGTCACAAGAAGTCAACCAATTAAAAGCCCAACTTCTGGCAATACCAGCAGGCGGGCCGAGTACAGGAACAAGGGTTCCTTCAGAACCAAAATTATCCAAGATCTTCTAACTTTGATGGTACCTGCGGGAAGAAATTTGAAGAGTGGTGGACACATGTCTGCAGTTGGCAGCATGAGAACCAAGCCGCTCTTCCCGACAAAAGAGCAATCTCCGCCATGCTCTCACGCATGGTAGGAGGATCTGCTGGTGACTTCACAAGAGGTCATCTAAACGCTATACTGAGAGGAGTAGGAGAAGAGGACTGGGATGACTTCACGGTCCTGGTCGAGAAACACTTTAGGTCCACCAACAAAAAGGACCAGAACCAGTTAGCCCTCCGGAACTTGAAACAAAAGGGACATCCCATGGATGTGTTCTTGTTGAAGTTTGAAAACTACGCGCTCCTTGCAGACTACGATGACACTTGGCAAATAGAATTGCTCGAGCAGAACACGGACAAAGAGATAATCTCGCATTTAATCTTAGAAAAGGGGCGCTATGCCTCGTTACGTCAATTCAAGGCTGACCTTCGGCAAGCAGGAGCTTGAAAACAGCTTCTTGATTTCATACAGAAAGGAACAGCGGAACGGGTCAAGCAGAAAGACCCTAACGCCATGGACATCGATGCCATAAAGACAGGCGGCAAAAATAAATGTTTCAACTGTCAGCAAGAAGGGCATTTTGGCAAACATTACCCAAAACCTATACTTCAGTGTCCCGAGTGCCACTTCTTCGGAGGTGGTCACCAGAAGGCTTGCTCCAAGAGGGGCAAAGGCAAGGGCAACAGCTGCCAGGTGCATGCCACTGAGACTGAAGACAAGCCCGCCACCTCCTGGGATGAGGATAAAAGCACCAAAGACAACAAGGGAAAAGGTCGCGATTGGACCTCTTCCATAAAAGGAATGTCACTGGATGAGGCTCATGCCTGGTTCAAACATTATGAAACTCTCGCTGCCAAGTCGGCGGGAAAAGCCTAGCTCCGACACACGCGCCCGGGTGTGTGAAGGGGCAGAACCGACACGAAAAACTCGCTGTGGAAGAAATCGTTGACGACGAGGATTCTGCGGCAACTAAACTCATTTCTAATTTGCCGTCAGAGGGGTCCCCTAGTGGGCTCGGCAGGGACGTTAAACCTGTGCTTAATTCCTCTACAAAAAACAAAAATAGTTCAGAAATCCCAGATGATGCTTATGTGCGAAGCGTAAGACCCGCACGAGAAATCAACCTATCTATTCGGATAGCACCATTCACACAATGGCAGAACTTTACTCAGACAGACGCACTCCTGGATTCGGGTGCTAACACGATCTTTATTGACAAAACGTGGGCAGAAACACACAAGGTCCCACTTATCCCCCTTTGAAACCCTATTCCTGTGTACAACGTGGATGGAACATGTAACTCTGCTGGAAACATTACGCACTCTGTGGAGCTGGTCGTAGAATTCCAAGGACATTGTGAGAAAGTCACAGCAGAAGTGACCGATCTGGGAAAGAATCCTTTCATTTTGGGCTTCTCATGGTTACAACACCACAACCCGGAAATTGATTGGTCAAAAGGCACGGTCAAGATGACATGCTGCCCACGACACTGTCACATGCTGTAGGACAAGTCCGCTTTCATCCAAGAGATGGAAGAAGAGGAATATAATAACCAATATTATGTCCATGAAACAATCCACGCATTGGAAGCGCAACAGGAATCTCAGAAACCTAAGGAGAAAACCCCCGAGGAATTAGTTCCAAGGGAATACCATAAGTTCCTTAACGTATTCTCAAAAAAGGAATCCAAATGCATGCTGATCAGAAAACCATGGGATCATGCTATAGATCTCAAGGACATGTTTAAACCCAAGAAGGGCAGAATCATTCCTCTATCGCCACAGGAGCAAGAAGAGGTCACCGCGTTCCTTGATGACCAGCTAAAGAAGGGTTACATAAGACCTTCTAAATCCCCCCAAACGTCACCCGTGTTCTTCATGCCTAAGAAAGATGGCAAGAAGCATATGGTGCAGGATTACCGATACCTCAACGAGTTCATGGTCAAAAACAATTACCCCTTGCCGTTGATCAGACAACTAGTGGATAAACTCCAAGGGTCTAAACTATTTATGAAAATGGATCTAAGATGGGGATACAACAATGTATGGATCAAAGAAGGTGATGAATGGAAAGCCGTATTCATTTGCTTCCGTGGAGCATTTGAACCTTTGGTCATG
This sequence comes from Boletus patriciae, assembly GCA_038093075.1. Lineage (NCBI taxonomy): Eukaryota > Fungi > Basidiomycota > Agaricomycetes > Boletales > Boletaceae > Boletus > Boletus patriciae. Next base: position 6,656 of record JBBPRK010001889.1, on the reverse strand, counting down.
TACTTCGGACTATGCAACTCCCCTGCCACATTCCAAGCGATGATGAATGAAATATTCGCAGACATGGATGACGTGGTAGTGGTCTGCATCGACAACCTAATGATCTTCACAAAAACAGATAACCAAGCTGAGCACAATCGAATTGTCCTCGAGGTTCTACGCCGCTTGGAAGAAAATGACTTATTTGTCAAACGAGAAAAATGCACATTCCGCGCCACAGAAGTTGACTTCCTTGGCATGATAGTTGGACGTGACAGTATAAAAATGGACCAAACAAAGGTCAAAGCAATCTTAGATTGGCCAGAGCCAAAGAACGTAAAAGGAGTCAGGAGTTTTCTAGGACTGGCAAACTTCTATCGAAGGTTCATAAAAGATTACGCGTGCGTTGCACGCCCACTACACGACTTGACCAAAAAGGAAGAACCTTTCTGATGGGAAGAAACCCAGCAAACAGTGTTTGACACGCTTAAGAAGCACTTTACCACCGCTCCGGTACTCGCATTCCCAGATCTAGATTGCAAGTTCCACCTGGAATCGGATGCTAGCGATTATGCTACAGGCGCAGTACTATTTATTGAGAAGGATGGCATATGGCATCCCGTTGCATTCTCTTCCCACTCCATGACACCACAAGAACGGAACTACCCGGTTGCTGACAAAGAGATGCTATCAGTCATCCAAGTGCTGGAATAATGGCGTCATTACTTAGAAGGTGCTAGACACCAATTTGAAATTTGGAATGACCATGCAAATTTGCAATGGTTCATGACGAGACAGGATCTCAACCATTGGCAAGCCTGATGGGCAATGTACCTCTCACGGTTCAGCATGTTGTGGTTCTACAAACCTGGCCACACAATGATGAAACCTGATGCTCTCTCTAGAAGAGAAGATCATGCCGTGGGAATAGAAGATGACAACAAAGGAACCGTTGTTATCACCCCGGATAAGATTAGGACAACCATCCTTATCGCAGATGATGGGGATATGTTAAAACAAAAAATATTCAACACCACGTGCCTCCTGAATGAAGCAGATATCCAGAGGCTGTGTAAAAAGAACTCCATCTGTGAAGAATGCGATGGATGCCTATACAACACTTTCAGCAGGCTATATGTACCCGAAAGCAACATACTACGGATGGAGATCATCCAGAAACATCATGATTCCCTGGTCGCAGGACACCCAGGTTATGAAAAAACCATAGAACCTTTGCAGCACAACTATTGGTGGCCTGGAATGGCTACCCTAGTCAAAGATTACGTCGCTCAATGCGACACATGCCAAAGATTCAAGGGATCTAATCAGGCCCCAGCAGGCCTCCTCCAACCACTCCCTATTCCAAACATCCTGTGGGAACACATATCAGCCAACTTCATTACTGATCTTCCCCTTTCCCATGGCTACGACTCGATCTTGACGGTCATTGATCACTTATCTAAGAAGGTTGAGTTGATTGCTTGTACGAAAACATGTTCAGCCCTGGACACAGCAAAGTTGTTCTTGGCAAACGTATGGAAGCATCACAGCCTTCCACGCTCCATCACATCGGACCGAGGCCCACACTTCGCGGCACAAGTTATGCAGGAGCTTAACAAGGCCCTCGGAATCGCCACTAAGTTATCAACCTCCTTCCATCCGCAAACAGACAGACAAACAGAGATTGTCAATAAGGAAATTGGGAAGTTTTTACAAATCTATTGCTTTGAGAAGCAGGACTCGTGGTTTGTCTGGCTGCCAATCGCCCAATTCTCTATTAATACAAAGAAACATGCTTCGACCAAAAAGTCACCTTTTGACGTGACATGGTTGTACCTTCCCTGAATGGGAATTGAACCCATTAGTTTGGACAGGGCCCAGTGGCTCAGAAGTTCGCATCAGAAATGGAAGACGTAATAGAAAGCGTCAAAGAAAACATGAAACAGACACAGGACCAAATGAAGGTCAACGCCGATAAAAGCCGCTCAGCAGCGCCCGCGTATACCATTGGCCAGCAAGTCTGGCTATCTACAGAAAATTTATGTTTGACACATACCTCATGCAAGCTATCCAAGTGATGGCTTGGCCCTTACATTATCATCGGCTTAGCAGGGCCTAATGCCATTGAATTAAAACTACCAAAATCAATGCAAATCCACCCAGTAGTAAATGTCTCATGGGTTAAACCATACCGTGACCGACTGGAGGGGGAACCCTCGCACAAGCTATCCAAGTGATGGCTTGGCCCTTACATTATCATCGGCTTAGCAGGGCCTAATGCCGTTGAATTAAAACTACCAAAATCGATGCAAATCCACCCAGTAGTAAACGTCTCACGGGTTAAACCATACCGTGACCGACTGGAGGGGGAACCCTCGCACTGGCCGGGACCTGTCAACGTCACTGAAGACAGAGACAACAAATGGGAGGTGGACCGGATCATCAACTCACAATATAAAAATAAAAAACTGGAATTCCTTGTTCACTGGAAAGGCTATGATGACACGGATCATACCTGGGAACCTAAGACCAATCTCGGTAACGCAAAGGAAGCATTGAATTACTTCTACCACACGAATCCATTGGCACCCAGGGCCATCTCCATTCCACCCGAGGACTTCTTACTCCTATTTCAAAAGAGGCCGGAGCCTTTTGCGAGTCTCCACCCCAAACAAATTCCTTTTGATCACCTGGAAGTCAATCTTTAGAGAGGGGGTAGTGTTACGGCTCAGTACACCTAACATTGCTTTAAACGGACTTAGTTGTTTCTTCTTTCTTTTCTTATCTTATCAGATTAACATATGACAGCCACGCTGTCCCTATGCTTCTCTTTTCGTTTCACCCCCGTGCCTCATGCACTCCTCACCCTATTCATCTCCATGCAGTGCATGGCCATGATCTTCTTTTCTTCACTTCCATTCTGCCACCGCCATGCGGTTGCCTTATGTTTCACTTCATTTCCATTCCATGGCTATGCTTGATGCATGCCGCTACCTCATGCCACTAGATACCGGAATATTCTAGAACACTCATCAGTAGATCTGGTACAAACATGTACATACATATGTAGTAGTATAAAAGGCCGCAAGTGCCAGCCAGAGAACTCCAGTCTAGTTCTCATGGTTTTTCCCCTTCTCAGCCAGAGAGATCACCTCCAGAACCGTTCGCTAGTGCTTTCGGTCTGTTCCCCTTAGTCTTCAATTTCCTAGAGTCCCAGTTGACGCTGAGACCTTTTGGGTTGTTTCAATACCTAGGTTCACCTGCTATTGAGAATTACTGTATATAAGATGCTAAGTCTAACCTGTTCTATTTCTGTTCTTCTATTACAGCCAGGTCTAGATGTCTTATATAATATGATGACATTATGGTCTAGGTTCTTATCACCTTAACTATGACATCATAGATAAGTTATTCTAGGGAGTCTATAGCGTAACTCCCTCATATCTCTTATCATAGTCACATGACATGATATTAGAGTTCGTATCAATACGTACAAACAGTACTTAGATACTATAAAGGAGTGGACTAGCCCTCCTTCAATCTTTACCTCATTCCACTATCATCTCCTCTGTGAAATGACTTCAAGTTTCTCACCACTACAAGATATCTGGTTAGTGAGCTCTCTCATTAACGTCACTTCCTACTGTTGCTCCTCTAGAGAATAGGTGTTCCATTCTCTTTAGGTTATGAGCCCTGAACGTTGGTCTTTTGGATGTCGTTGCTTTTAAATTTGCTTCATGCCTATTTGAAAGACTGTTTGCTGTCTTCGTGATACAAACAGAATTATCCTATCTTCGTGATTGGATAAGATGCCATCAATCTTCTCAGGCTCAGGTATCTTGATGGTTTTGAGTAATGCAGTCTTTTATTTGTGTTTGACTCTTCTTGCAATCGTTGGGTCAGTAGTGCTTGGGCATCCTGGTTATACCAGGCCCTTTGCCTTGATCTTCATCGGTCAAACCTATATTGTTTTTATTCGGTATATGACAGATGATCATCGTCATCATATTGGCATTCAGATACAGACTACTAACGTGCTTCACACCATGGCTTACCAGGTAATCCCCATTATCCTTAACTGGAATATCTTTGATCCAAACGAACTTCCTCCAGATTACCGAGTAAGTCATTGTGATCTTTATATTGGGGATATTCTTTTCAATCCGCATCCTCCTGCTATTGGTCAACCAACTGCAGATGAGGATGAGGTTCTTCGCGCTCCTCCTCCATATCCAGAACAATATCCTCGAGTAGAGGGTAATTGAGCCAATCCCTTAAGGGGACAACCGAATAGACATTGAGTAATAAGGCCTGCACCATTTGGATTACCAAATGGTCCTAGAGGTTGTTGTCATGGTAGAATCTCTGATGCAGAAGTTAACAATGTCCTCTCTTGAGTCTTACATTCCGAGATCACAATCGGAAATTCGAGAAATGAACCAATTGGTTCTGGACCACTTCGAGGAAACCTCAATACTGTTAACCGCTCTGAGACAAGGATTAACCCTTCAACAAGGTTATGACAAACACGTCAAAATGAACGTCATCCACAGTCTGCACAACATGAACCGTCTGGAGTTCGATCATTGGATCCTCCAAGACAGGCTGCTGCCCGCGCAGCAGAGATGTGATCCGTGGTGGAATGTCTTCCACGACGCCTGCTACAAGGTAACCAACCCCAAGTACACAGGCCGGCGTGCAGTTGTACACGCTGTAGACCCCAAGAACCTCAGACTTCCCGAGAGACCTGATGGGAAGGCCATCCTCCTCTATGCTTACAAGGGAGAGGAACTGTGCTCTGTCTTAGAAGGAAATGGTTTTTGTTTTCCGGGTTTGGACTCACTAGATTGTTTTATTCATTTCCAAGGCGACGAGATTCGTTCTGAGGAACAACAATGTTATGGAGTTTATTTTCCTCTTTTCCCACACACTGATGTACTTGATGACATGGAAACCATGTTAGTACCAAATGTGGACTCCCCTGAGTTCTCATACAAGTACATTGACCTATGGCAGAAATGCCAATGGTACAATCCCTTATGGGATGTTCCTTGGATTTCCGAATGGAACAAGTGCATCAATCAGATGTGGAGGTCCGCTTTTCATAAACGTATGGACCCTTATCTTTCTATTTTGAAACAGCACGCCGAAGATCCTCTCATTGAGACGATCATCGAACTCGAGCAACAGCTTGAAGACACATAAAGTCCGCAACTGATTTTTCCACTAATATCGATGCCCTTTTGGCAGAGGCGTCCAAATCTGCGGTGGCTGGCCCGTCTCAGAAATGGGCTAGACAAGAGGAAAGAGAGGAAGGAGAAATCTTGGGAATGGGAAACCCTGACCAAGACCATCCCTCACTGCCTCGTCGAAAACGTCCCCGCAGAATGGCCCCTACCAGCATCATTAGGAAGTCAGTACGCATGCGACGTACTGCTGTACCTTACGGCACAGCACCTTCATTGGTTTCGAAATTTTTATGATTTGAACTACGCTACTGATGAAATTTGTGTTTACATCTAAAACCCACACGATTTTGATGAACTTCTATTCCTCGAAATGGAAGAGTATATCGAAAAGGAAAGTGTCTTTACAACATACTGCGACACATCTGGTATCCAGAGTGAAACAAGCGAGTATGAAACTGACATATCTATTTCACCAAATGACTTAGATAGCGATGAGGAATCTCCATCTTATGCCCCACCTTCATCTCATATTACTTCTCTTGGTTCCTTTACGGCTACCAGTGCAAACCTGGCAGTTACTGTTCTTATTATTCTTGGCTTTCTTTAGAATTTGAAACATGTCTTCTACTAAAGAATCTGGATCTGGCAGTCTCGCTGGCAAAGTTCTGATTCTCAAAGGCACCTCTAACTACCATGCATGGTTGGAATCCATCCAATCATTTTTGATGACACTCAAAGTTTGGTGTATTGTGGACGGAATGTCCAAATACCCTACTACTGGTAACGATGAAGCTAAGAACACCTGGTTCGACTTGGATTACCAGGCACTAGGTGGTATCTTGCTTCATGTCAAGGAAGACCTTTATACCAGCGTTGCAAAGACCTATAACACTGCGTTTGATTCCCTTTCCCATCCTACTTTGGCAAACCTCACTAAACTTTATGCCACGTCCAGACCAACCGGACAGTTTTATCTATTTAGGGAAATCATGAACTGGCACTTGGGGGGGGGAGATGTTTTGGCAGAGGTAGCTCACCTCGTCGACCTGTTTTCTCGTCTCAAGGGCGCAGGACTAGACCTCCCAAACAACCTTCGTGCCATGTTGATCTGCACTGGACTTGGAGATAACTACTCCAACCTCGTCACAACAGCCATTCATACTATTGGTATGACTGATTTCACCCCTGGCAAAATCATTCCTATGATCCTCACCAAGTTGCAATAACAAGGCACTTCCCTAGCCAACCGCATTTCTTCGAACAAAGCCAAAACTATTAAAAATGCTAGTTCCGAGCATTGTAAAATCTGTTGTGGAACTTCCCACAAAACAGAGAATTGTTGGAAACTTACTGGGAAACCCGGAAGTGCTGGAAATTCTGGAAACCAGAATAAACAGAACCAACAAAAGATGCAACAGAATACTGGTAACCAGAATTCTGGAGGGGACAATAAGAAGAAAAGCAAAGGCTGTGGTAAAGGCAAAGGAA
>JBBPRK010001888.1:0-10095 GCA_038093075.1 Boletus patriciae | reverse complement strand
GTTGGGACGCAGTCTGAGTGGGCAGATGAGACGGTGCGTTGAGACTCAAACGTCCTTTCCATGCATCGCCGGACATCATTCTGGAGCAGACGGAACCCCGCTCGCTCACCGTGCAAGTCGACGTGAAGAAATCGGTGGTGCACGACGACGACGAGCCGGCGCTGGGTGCTCGGAGGAGCAAGTTTGACGCGGAAAAACATGGATCGCTGTGACGTGCGGTCGATCCTGGGCTGTTTTCATTATTTGGGCGCGCGTGATGATCGTCGGTCAGTCAGAGTCTCGTTTGGTGGTATCGTGTCATGTAACTGGTTAGGTCGTGTGGTGTTGTCCGTCTTGCATTCTTGTTATGCAGTTCCTGTTTGGTTGTGTACTCGGATGTGGGAATCAGGTGAGCTCTGATTGGAAGACGGGTCCGCGAAAGACAGCATCAAGCGGTAACATTATAAAGTGTCTTGGCTGCTTCCCCGCATCGACTTGGTCCTCGACGCGAATCACCGATCTTGTCCAGCCCTGTCGATACAAATGGCAATCAAGGGTCCTACGAAAACATTTTTCTCGAAAACAGGTCAGGACTCGACGCCAGGGGCACTATTCTATTGCGGCTCAGATCGGCGGCTGACTAAGCTATGACTACCCGGGCCGGGAGCGGCAGGCGGACCTCGATTTTGCGATCCCCAGCACTGCTCGTTGTACATTCGATGCACCCGCTGCGCTGCCGCCGCGCACGCCTGCTCGTCTTTCACGATGGGCACTAGAGGCCGACTCGTGCTAGTCTGTGCGTTGGCACGCTCGGGTAGGTTGCACCGCCTCCCCGTACCTCCGAGTCCGTCCCACATCACGTACCTTCAGCCCTGGATCCCTCGGCGGGGACGCTCTTCGTGCCAGGCTGCCGGCGCATCCGAGAAACAGAAAAGTGTCCCCGGCGAGTCCTGACAGAATTTTTTTTTTCGACGACAGGACCATCAATTGCCTTTTGTATTGACTTTTGAGCCTAGTACGGATTGAGCGGGCCATCCTCCTGCCAGCGAATTCAACTTCTGAATAGTGCCCCATTTAGGAGCTGAACTCGCTTAGAGTCCATTCAAAACGCATAGAAACTCGTTTCAACGCCCCGCAGATCCGGGGCAGAGCTCTGATTGGAGGACGCGCACACGAAAGAGCACCAAGCGAAACGTTATAAAGTCCCCCCGATGGCGTATCCCATGTCACAAAGGTTTCTTTTCTCAGTTCCCCCATCATGTCCTCTCCCGTCATCAAAGTTGAACTCGGTCCCACGTATGGTGTCCAGCTGTTGGCCACTTTCCTGTCTGTTGCTTTGTGGGGTACCGCAAGTATGCAGACGTAAGGGTTCCTCCGATCCCCACCACGGAAGTACTGACATTTAATTTTTCAAAGTGCTATTTATTTCATTCAGTGAGTGACTGTTCAGGGAGACCTCCCCGATGCACGAAGACGATGGGTAACCCATACACAGGTATCCGAAAGATGACACACTCTTGAAGGCTCTAGTAAGTGATCGCCCAGTGGTCCTATCGTCCCTGCTCAATGGTCCGCACTAGGTCGTGTGGCTCTGGCAAGTGATCCCAATCAAAGAGCTCCCATTTCATGACATTTGGCACATTGACAGGTTGGTGAACACAACGCACGGAGTGCTCCTCGTGAAAGGAGGTGAGAGGGCGCATCTTATCTACGATACCGCCAGACTCTAACTTCTTTGGCAGTGTATGACGCTTTAATCGTTCATTTCTGCGATTACGAACACCTGCAGATCGTCATCCCGTAAGCTGAATCACGTCCGCCGCGTGCATACTGATCTGATTTGAGTTCCAGTGAATTCCTTGTAGGTCCTGGAGGGTCACGTACTGGCCAAGGCTGACTGATTCATCTACAGTGGGCGCTCTTGTTAACGGTGCATCTCTCTCTCACATCATCTTTATTAATGTTCACGTCGCACAGTCTCTCGTGGCTATAACTTCCCAGACGTTCTTTACATATCGGATGTGGAGATGTAAGTTCTTCTGCACATGCTTGGCGTATTCCTGACCATGTCCCCCCCGTAGTCAATCACGAACGATGGTATTACTGGGCAATCCTGGTATAGTTCTTGACCAACCTGGGTTTAATGAAATAACGGACTGTATTTGTACAGGTGCCAGTAGTCTTATTTCAATTGGGTGAGTCGCGAATCAGTTGTATTGGCTCGGGCGTTCTCTCAACTCGTGATTTCTCGCAGGCGGATCTCTTGGTGAGTGGGAAACACCGAAGAAAACACTTGATACGCGACTCATCTCCATACCATTAATTCAGCTTTTGTCGCGTTCGGGTATGTCATAATATTTAGAAAATCATTTCTATTCATCGCTAGGGAAGCACAATCACTCCCACAGCTGCGGGGGTTACTGCTCCCACACCAGCGGTATGCATATGTGGATACTTAATCTGGAGATTACTTTCTGATACAACTACAGGCCCTTTACCTCGGGATACAAGTCGTAGCAGCTGCCGCCGACCTGGCAATTGCTGCAGGTCTTGTAGTTCTGCTCATCCACAATCGCGAACGTGCGCTCACAGGGTCAGTTTCACCGATCCTATTCAGATAGGCCCCTACTCATGGGACACACGTAAATAGTTCCCGCTCCATGTTCCAAAAGCTTCTCGTTATCACAATCAACACTGGAGTCTGGACTGCAGTGTTTTCCGTATTTACCTTTGTGTTGGTAAGTGACTTCGCGTGCTTTGTTCCTGGCAGTAACCCGCTGAGGCCCAACCACTTCCCCTCCCTATTTTAGTACATCTCATTCAAGGGCACGATGCTTTGTGCCTCTCTGTACTTCCCGCTCGGCGCGCTCTACTGCAACACCGTCCTCGCTAATCTTAACGCCCGTAACTACATCGAGGCGCGCTCCACGGTGATCGAATGTGGGACGATCCATAGCTCGTACAATGTCGATCCTACCTTTGCCGGCCCGCGGAGCACGGTCGGGACGCAGTCTGTGGGGACTGTTGACACGGTGCGTTGAGACTCCAACGCCCTTTCTATGCATCGCTGGACATCATTCTGGAGCAGACTCTCCCTCGCTCAACGCGCAAATCGAGATAAAGAAATTGGTGGTGCACGACGGCGACGAGCCGGCGCTGGGAGTGAGGAGGAGCAAATTTGACGCGGAGAAACAATACTGCTGTGACGTGCAGTGGATCCTGGGATGATTTCGTTATTTGGGTGCGCGTAATTATTGTCAGTCAGAGTCTCGTTCGATGGTATCGTGTCATATAATCGGTTTGGTCGTATATTGTCGTTTTCTTGCCTTCTCCCTATGCTGTTTGGCTGTGCACTCGGATGCTTTCGGTACCGGGTGGGCCACAAAAAGCGCAGTGTTCAAACGTTCATGAAGTATATGGTCGTAATCCTTGCATGGTCCGACCCCGTTTCAAGTGCGATACCATCTCATATATGTCTATATATACTTACTGACTATGTATCGAAAGGACGAGGGCGAAGATAAAGCAACATCTATCATCTGCATCAGTGCCCAGACTCCATACCCAAAATACTGAACGTTAACTCTCTGTGGCGATACGGGCCTGCTAACGAGATCCTCGGCTCCCATCATGACAGCAGGGGCTGTATCGCGGATCTATCCGCTCCGATCTGTTGGAGGCGCGACTCAAAGTAAGCGCGCCACGACAGAGTTGGGTGCGTTGCACAGATATACGTTTGAGCAGACTGACACACCTGAAGTGCGTCCGAGATTGGTTGTGCAAGGCGGCCGCACGAAAAAAAAACCACTGACAAGCGTGAGTGAGGCATTAACCGCTGTGATGAGAGTACGCAGGGGGATACACAGCCAGTTCAACGGTAATACCACCCGTTGGTACCCAAATCCGAGGCTACCAGCTAGTTCTGAAATATTTCTGGAGAACCATCCCTCCAGCGCCTTGTTTCAAGTTGCTCGCGCTTCACGGTGGCGATAGAATATTCATAATTCCACGATCGTGTTCCCAGGTCGGCACGTCAGCTTGGTTGGACTCTAACGCAGATATTGCGCCAACGCCGTGCAAAGATCGATAATGGGGTAAGCTCCCCGCAGAGGGTTTTCAGCTTAGAATCCGATGCGGCCCCTATTGCCGTTCGGACAACTGCGATATGGAACACGCTCCTCCAGGGCCGCATTTCTACTCACCGACGATGTACGACGCCAAGCTTCAAGATAGGCATCCGATCGCGCCCGCCGACCGAGATATAGTAATATTATCCCGTCTACGCTGCGTTTGGGTCCGGACCACAGCCCACACCGTGACACGTTGCTAAACGTATTCCCTCGCGCGCGATTGCCGAGTAGGGGAAAATGACTGCCTTCGACGCCGCTTGAAATATCGACCAAACTGACGATACCAGGCGCATGCACGAGGCAAAGCCAGAATTTAGACTGTCTTATCTACCACGGTTCACTGCGATACCGACGACGACTCGGAGTCCTGGGAACGATATCAGGTAATATTGATACTCTATAGTCACGGTACCTGTCAGGGGTGATCATTGTCTGTGCTTCCATCCTTCCCATGCTGGGACGCATCTTCCATCATAATGATCTGCTATCAATGGGGCACGGCTTTATGTGACAACATCCCCGGTAGTGGCACGGCCAAAGCATTCTCGTCGCATCATGGGACGGGGGTACGTGGGTAGGATAATGCCCGTTTTACGTCCTACATGACTTCGTTTTCGCCGTTGGGTTCAAGAAACTCCGCGCCTCGTGTTGGCCGCCGCATCTGGGTTCTGGAGGCATTCTCTGCCCGAGCGTTCGAGTCCCCCCTGACAGGTAATAGACCCAGGCCCATCGACGGGCATGGCGGAGACCTGTGTCGATTACCCTTTATTAGATTACGCAAAGTCCACACTTGCACGAGGATGCACGTACTATGACACGGTCTGGTTTGTTAATCAGGCGACACCGCCCCTGACGATTTGCGGAGAATCTGTGCGAGACCCCGTCGAGAAGGGCCCAGATGCGAGCCTCAATTTTGCGCTGAATCTGAGGCAGCAGTTACATTTCCGTGATAGATGACCAGACTAATGTCCGGGAAATGCTAGTGTCGGGGGTCAAACTGAGGCGGTAACCCGTTGCACGAATTCCAGTCGAAGCTTGGGGTCTTCCGTCTGTTTTCAACCATCGAATTGCGGAGAGGAAGATGGCCCAGAATATGATCACCTGGATGTGAAAAACGCAGAGTCATATCAGAACAAAGTTTGCTGCAACCACCCCATTTAGTGTGAGAATGCCACGTGTCGTCTGTCCTTGCATTGCAACGCCGCTGGCTAATTGCAGCTTGACGGTGCATGACGTTGCATCAAGCATCAAGAACGTCTATAAAACTAACCTTACCCTCGTTGCCTATTGGGAGTAGATGAACTTTAAATTGTGTCCTTGCAGCAATCCACCCGCCATTTCTCATTCCACGGTGCGCGGTGCCTGGGCGTACTAGATCGGCAATCACCAAAAAGCACTCATATGGAAAACTCGCCTTCTACTTTTGAAGAACACAAGTTCAACTGAGCCAAAGGGGTTACTGGTACCGGTGCAGCCTGTGGAGTTCCGGGTTGCGAACTTGAAGACTTCTGATTTGTTTCACGCTTGCGGCCAAGGATCTGGGTCGATCTAGGTTAGATGCGAGCCTTTTGATCATACGCAGTGAGTAATAGTATCTCTGGCGAATCGCACCACTCGTCGCTCAAGCGTTCAAAACTTTACTGACTTGTCAATATGTGGTCGTTAGGAACAACGAACAATGCGACACGTTTCGGGGGAATGTTATGGCCGGAGGACCACACATAGTTGCTGAACCTTGACACTTGTCGCCGGCCGCGAGCATAAAGGGCGGGTGCGAGTAACAATTTCTCCCCATCTATCATGCCCCTACCTTCGGCTTTGCATGATTCCCTTCAGCAGGCTATCTCCAATCGAGCCAAGAAGGGCATGACAGTATTCCGTCTCAACGAGCCTCTCCCATCTTGTGCTCCCGATTTCTTCTCAAACAACTATCTATCGTTATCCACTGATCACTCCGTTAGAAACTTCTTCTTGCGCAGAGTGCAAGCGGCGGCTCCGGGTCGTTTGTTCGGATCTACTGGTTCCCGTCTTGCGACGGGGAACTCTTCAGAATTCAATGCCCTCGAGAGCGCGTTCAAGGATTTTTTCGGAGCCCCGTCCGCTTTGTTCTTCAGTTCCGGCTTCACTGCCAACTTGGCATTTGTTGCCAACGTCCCACAGAAAGGTGACATTATTATCTACGATGAGGTGATTCATGCGTCTTCCCGAGAGGGCATCCGTCTATCATGCCATACCTCCTACCGCTTCACACACAACTCCGTCGCTTCCTTTGAGGAATGTCTTCTCCGCGTCTTACAGAAACACCCTCAGGTTACTCGGGGGTCATCCACTGTGTTCGTTCTGCTGGAGAGTCTGTACAGCATGGAGGGTGATTTCTGTCCTTTAACGGAGATCGTGGAACTCGTGGAGACTCTTGTACCAGCCGGACACGCACACATCGTCGTGGACGAAGCTCACACGTCGGGAATATATGGGCCAAACGGGACTGGGTATGTCTCACACCTAGGTTTGAACGATCGTGTTCATACGAAAGTCCATACGTTCGGTAAAGGGTGGGGACATCACGGAGGCATGTACTGCTTGTCTTGGAATATACATTTGGGAAACTGATCACGATTTGGTCTTGCTTCACAGCCGTCGTGTTGACATCACCGATCATAAAGGATCACTTGATTAATTTCGCAAAGAGTGTCATCTTTTCGACGGCGATGCCGTACACCGACATTTACGCGCTTGAAGCATGCCTCAGTGTGGTATCGAGCGCACGCGGCCAAGAGGTATACTTGATTTCTCCCATCATATACAGTCACTAATTCGGCGCTTCAACTCTCCATAAAGCTTCGGCAGAGTTTAAATCGCCTATCTCGTTACGCACGAGAGATGCTATTTATTTCCCTGAAGAACGTGCCTGAGACCATCCTTGCGCTGGATACATCCGATGCGATGGCTGCGGTCTCTGATTGTGGCTTGTGCTCCCCGATCATTCCAGTGTTCACACCTCGCGCGAGAAGCTTGGCGGACTACCTGCTGCAGAGGGGTCACGCTGTCACGCCGCTGACCTATCCCGTCGTGAAGAGACCTAGAATCCGCATGAGCATCCATGTATCAAACACGGAGAAGGAGATCGATTCATTCATCAACGAACTCTTGGCTTGGGCGGAGCAACAACAGAGTGTATTCTCACCCACAGGAAGCGCTAGTGGCAACGCGGGAGTAAGGGAGTCGTATGCGGAGGCGAGAGCGAGGCTTTAGGAGCATGCGCATATTGTTGTAGGTACAAGGTTTCATCAATGGGTGTACAATAGGGCATAACGGTTGACAAACTCCGTTCACATTGCGTATAATTGGCATTTTCTGGTTCCTGGCAGTATTATCCTGTTGTTCTGCAGGATCTTTTCACACCGGACCACAGCACGATGTCCGAATCTAGGACGTTTGATCGCATGGCTTCCAATGGAAGCTTGGAGCGCAGCAGGCGGGGTCAGGCTCGCCAGAAACCGCAGCGATGACACACACGAACCGCGTTGGAGACCAGAACAGGAATCTTAGGACACTACATACTGGCCTGAAGTTCATGACAAAGGGGCCGGCGGGGGAATGACAACATCGTCTGACAAGCTCAGAAATTAGTGTGGGTACCGCTGGTACTAATCTAAAGATCCTTCGCAATAAAGTTTGTTTCACCAAGAAGAACGCGCAGGTACGAAATTCTCATGATTAGCTTTTGCCTTTGCAAGATATAAGGAGTCAGTGCTGAGAGCGCCCCTTGGTGAACATGGGTAATGTTTAGTGCGGTCTACCTCTGAAACCTGTGAACGTGCGCAGGCACCTTCAAGTTGCAAGTGCCAGATTGGCATCCCAAAACGCAGTTAAGGGTGAGAGTTCGTGATTACGACTTTCCCCATTTGCGCGAATCGTTGTGCGGTGAGTGATATGCAAGCATTTATAAAGTCTTCGCGCATTGGCCTTCTCTGCTCAGATGTTCCAAGATACTGTAACGAACCCCCGCATTCATGTTCCCGTGGTATTTTGCCGACGCAAGCGGCATTTCCCGAGTTTTCACATAGGTCCAGGTCCCAAGAATAGTGACTTCAAGACTCGCTTTCAATCCCATGGAGGACTCTGGATTCGCAAGGCTTTGCGAAATATGTTCAAAGCTCGATCTGAAGTGCATTACACGCCCCCCACAGCCCTGCAATCAGCCTCTGCCATGCTGGAGATATCCAGATGATGACAATAGATCCGACGTCTTGCTGGGATCCATCACTGAAATTAAGAGTCGGCGCTCCCGTTGCGCCATTTGTCGACTCGTTTCCGATAGCCTCGATAAAGAGTCCCCGGAACTCGACGGTGAATGCTGGATGAAGGAAGCAGCCGAGTTATGCAACTTCCAGTTGCCGGAAGGGAAAAAAGCGCCAGTTCCTTCTGTCACCCATTTCCACATCACCCGGGCATCTGTGACGCTGCACTCATCTGCAACACAAGAGACCCAAGATGGCCGCAACATAGTTTCTTTCCAGGCGAGAATCACCACTATCCCTTCGATAAATGATATTGAACTGCTCACACCAGGCTAAGGCAAAATTCCGTGCTGAAGAAAGAGATGCGGCCCGTTCCAACCAGGAACGTGACATCATCGACATGATCGGAGGCAGATACGTGGGTGCACAGGTGGATGTGGACCTTATTCGAACTTGGCTTCACCGCTGCGAAAACAGCCATGGAAAGGACTGCAAACCTTCCCTCCGATACCCCTTTCAGTCGCAACGAAACCCGACGTTCCTGATTGACGTGATCGACTCTTGTCTCGTGTACGCTCCATCCGAATGTCGCTACATCGCCCTAAGTTACGTCTGGGGTACAGCCGCCGTGTTCAAACATCTCCAAGAGAACTCTACCAGTCTTCGAAGCCCTGGTGTTTTGAACTCGCTACCTGTCCCTATGACCATTCGCGATGCCATGACTGTCGTCCATGCTATTAAGGAGCGCTTCCTATGGGTAGATTCGATTTGCATCATCCAAAATGACCTGCAAATGCAACAGACGGAGATCTCGCGCATGGGATCCATCTATTCAAACGCTTTATTCACCATCATCGGAGCTTCTGGGGATAACGCAAACAGTGGCCTCCCTGGTGTCCGACATGGAACACGTGAACAGCTACAGAGGGTTGTGAAGTTGGCCAGCGGCGAGGTGTTGTCGGGTATCGATCTTCGCCCAGGTAGCATTGATGACACAACGTGGGGAAAACGAGCGTGGACATTTCAGGAACGGGTCCTTTCTACCAGAGCGCTCGTATTCTCCGATACTCAAGTTTTCTGGAGTTGTCGTAGATCGCTGCACTCAGAAGAGCTGGCTTTGGAAGAAGCCCTCCATGTTCAACGAGATCCTTTATCATCCCCACATCCTGGGTTCGCCATTTCCCGGAGCTTTCAACTTATGGAAGCACACGAATACCGCAAGCTCTATACTGCCCTACTCTTCAGCTACCGACAGCGAAACCTAACATTCCAGACGGATCTTCTGAATGCGTTTACCGGCATTTCTGAGGTTCTTGCAGCGTCCCAGGAAGATAGATATATCTGGGGTCTTCCAGAGTCGCAATTCTCGTATGCGATGACATGGCACTTCTTAGGCCGATGTTCACGAAATGGTAACCATGTCCCTATTTTTGGGGGCGATGGCACGAAGGAGGACGTTCCGGTTCCTTCTTGGAGTTGGTCAGCTTGGTCCTGCGATAGTCTTCGATTCAATCTGATTCCTGGTGAAGTTGGCGTCGAACCCGTCATTGAGTTTTACATGGTGGATTCAAGCCACCAGTTGGTGAAAATCGCAGAACGACCCAGCCAAGATTGCCACGGGGACGACCTTTGTAGCGCATGGCAGGAAAAGAAGGTCGATCAACTTCCATTGCCTACGCAGGGCGTTCTTTCCGGCATTGGCCATCTGTACTTCTGGACCAGTTGCGCAAACCTAGAAGCATTTG
>JBBPRK010001887.1:0-10098 GCA_038093075.1 Boletus patriciae | reverse complement strand
AACTTAGGGGTGTAGAGCTATGACTTTCAGTGGAACAACACTTTGAAAGTCAAATACCACTTCAGGGAAATTCAGTGGAAAAATACCCTGAAAGTCAGAGTGGATCGATGCCGCTTCAGTGGATTTTCTCCCAATGAAATTCACCTGAGTATCATTTGAACTTCTGGTCAATATGCGCTTGATCCGGCACTGAAATTCATGTATTCTACTACCCACAGTGAGGAGTGCTCGAGGCGAATCGATGCACGTAAACGTGGCAACACCATCTCGGAGATTACCGGACCACGACCGCGGCACCCTTAGCCTACGAAACTATCACGCACATGTCATTGCATCAGAGTGATTATTCAGTTTTTTCTACAGGTACACCTCGTCAAACGCCATTTCACGAAGAACCACAAAAAAAAGGATCCATGATGAGCCCCATTAGAATGGTCACAGGATGTTGCGCGTGACCATCTACAGGACGGAAAAAAAAAGGTGGACGGTTATGCAAGAAAGGAGAAACAATGAAGACATATGAACACGCGTCAAGCTAGGGCGGTTAGGTATCGCGGAAATTGGGTCCACCAGGAAGCGTATGAACAGCACAACGAACGGCGACCGCAACGCGAACGCTGAACAGAGATCGATAGCAACATAACAAATGGACTCCAGACGATAGCAATGTTGCACTACGAAGTGACGATGGACTGCAGATCGCCGACAAAACGACAGAAGGGCGGCACCAGATGGCGGGAGCTTCCATGGAGGTGGGCGTAGGCCAATGAGACATAACGAGTGATGGATGAAGAGGCGTCGACGAGGAAATTCTTGCTTGCACAATAAACAGATAATGCTTGGTCGTGATGAGGGAATAATAGGATGCACGCGGATGCGTCGAATGTAGGGTGTCCGTGGATATGCGATGGAATAATTTTCTAGATTGTCGCGAGTAAGAAAGAGGGTTAAGGAGAACGACCGCGGCCTGCGGCTATGAGTCATCCTCGACGTCGCCATTCTCAGCTGCTGCGTCCAAGCGTTGACGGTCGGCCCGACAGAGGGCTTTCAGTTTGGGCAGATCGTCCTTCAAGGTCACTTGCGTGTTCTCCTCCCACCGCTCGAGTGCCCACTCGCGTACCCAAATGCTTACCTGCAGGCGACATAAGTCAAAGGCCCGGTGAAGTCGGGCACGCTTACCTTTAGGAAGCGTTTTCCGGCGTACTTTCTGTGAAACGACTCGTGCCGTATGGGTTTTAGTATGTAGTTCAGCATCAAGTTTGCAGTAGGGAGCAGAGAGCTCTCGGCGTAAGAGGAATAGTGGGCGAGGTTCGCAGTCTTCGTGAAAGGGATCAGACAACATTCAATGGGTATGAGGGCTTGTACCCACCCATTTATAGTTACCAAGAATCAACCGCGCTAGCCATATAGAAGCGGCGGCCATCAACGACGGAGGAGTAGCCAATAAGCGCCATTCGAGCGTCCCGACCTCCAAGAGGTACTTGCCAATGGTTCGAGCTTTGACGTCATAGTCGTCGGCCTTGCTGATACGGCGGAGGAAGTGCATTGGGTTTGGGAACGACAAGTTCCAGTCGATCGTCTTCAATACGTAGCGCTCTGCGAGGAGGATCTCGGACTCGGTGTACGAGGAATCGGCGCAGTGGAGGAAGTGGGATACGGAAGGTGCCACTATTTCCTCTACCTTGGAGGAGATGAAGAGACAGGTAATGCCGACTAGTTGGAGCTTTGCGAGCGACACGACTCGCGCCGACAGGAAACGGTCGATGATGTTGACACACAGGAAGAAGGTTTCGGGGAGGAGGCGGAAGCGGGCGTGAACCTGGACGAGCCAGTCGAGCAGGATCCCTCGCATTGACCACGCCAATTCCTTTTGGCTTGACATGTAGTCCGGATTAGGGAGCGTGGCGAGCTGTGGAATGGGTCAGCTGGGTGTGGGGAGTCTACGTGGCTGGCACATACCTCGACATTTTTCATGTAGTCGAAAATCTCGGATACGTATTCGCTGACCATCAAGGGGTCATCACCGTCTTCAGCGTCGAGGTCGTCCCATTCATCGCCGTTTGGATCGGCCTCTAGCTCGCTGTCGATACCGACATCGGGAAAGGCTACCACGTGGGCGTCATGATCCTCCTGTTCAAACAACTTTGCTTCGTCGGGCACGTCGTCCGAAGTTCGCCGCTTCTTAAAGACACGATCGTCCTCTTCTGCACGTGTCTTGACGTTCAGATGGGAAGTGGTTCGCTTTGAGAGGTCTACTCGCTGAACCTCGTGCTTGATGACGTTGGACGCGGTCACTGTGGAAGGACGGTAGGCACGTTTAGCGTTCGTGGGCGGGACTGGTGGGGCAGCGTCGACGGCCATGGCATCATCGATATGTATAGGGGCTGGGTCCACATCTTCCTTCACGTCCGTGAGTGGGCGCACTTTAGACTGGGGTGCGGTGGCCTTGGCAGTCCGCCGAGTTGCGGCAACAATGGACAACGGTTGGCGATTGCCAGTGGACGGAGCTCTTGATTTGATGACGACGCCATCGAATTTCCCCTTGGCGGAGGGAGGATCGTTGGCTTTACCCTTTACGTCCTTTGGAGCAAGTGCGGACTTGGCCTTGTTGGCGTTCTTTGGGACCTGGGCGAGTGCGTCACGCTTGCGCTTGCCCTGTGTCGCGGCGTCCACGTCGTTCTCGTTGGCCTTTGCCCTCGAGGCTGCGGTGGGTGCGGTAGCGCGGCTGAGGGCGGTGGACTGGGCCGTGGCCATGGGCGGACCCTTGGACGGGGGCTTTGAGCGGGTGATTGGACGGGAAGTAGCGTTCTCGTTGTGGGTCGAGACCGCAGCGCGTGTTACACGGCGTGTCTGGAAGAGAGTGAGCTGCTGCGGGTGCGCGATGGAGAGGACGTACGGGTATCATCGTGTCGTTAGTGGAGAGAAGTGAGTGGACTCGCCTGCCGTTTTCAACTAGCTACACAAAACAAGACCAAATATGCGCGCGCGCGTCTAGTCACGTGGGCAACGCGCAACACCCCCAGGAGAGGGGTTGGCTGTCGCTTTCACCACGACGCTATCATGGCACCCCGCCGATCTCGCTCCAACTCGTCCGTGTCGTCGCCCCCCACGCCGGGCATGTCCCCCGCATCCCGATACATGTCCAACATGAAGGTCATCCGCAGAAGAGACGCCTCCATTGTATCCATATTTGACCAGTTCAGCCATGTCTGTGTGTACCACCACAACGGCGACAAGTGGGAGAAACAGGGCTACGAAGGAAGCATGTTTCTCTACGAACGGTATCATGTCCACCGTCCCTCTCCCGCCCCCTCCTCATACCCTCCACCAGCGACTCGTATCCACCATACGGTCTCTATATCATGAACCGTGTTGGAATGGAAGACTACATCCAACGCCTATATCCAGAAGACAGCGTCGGCGTGCATGGCAGCTATCTCATGATGCGCCACTACCCTGACTTCACCGCCCGCCGATTAGCAGACGCCCGCTCAGTGATCCAAGACGGCGCCGCCACCAAATTTGCCCACGAATACGCCATCCCTGATCCCGAAAAGCTCCATGACGCCGACAAGGGCCGCTCCCAAACGGTCGGTTTGTGGTGCTTTGCCACAGATGCAAGGGAACCAATGACCGATGTCGTGATGCGGTGCGTGCTCCTCGGACTACCCTCGCATTCGTCTTGACCCTCGATATCACTAGCTTACACGAATACATCAAGAAGAACCTGCCATACCCTGACGAGTTCAGGTATGGTCCTGACCGCCCCCCTCCTCCAAGCTTCCGATCGACCTCTAGAGCTAGCGGTATGCTCTCCTTCAATACTCTCGCTCTCGCTCAATTCCTCGTAGAACACGGACACCACGCCCGCTCTGCATCAAGTGCATCAAATACCAGCATACATAGTATCTCAGAGTCAGGGGAAGACAACGATCGCCCAGCCCCCTCCACCTCGGTTCCTCTCAATGGTTCATCAGGACTCGACAGACTTCTCGCCAAACTCGCAACCCCGTCCCAGGCGCATCCCTCAGGCGGTACCGGTGGATCAGAGACAACAGCTGCCAGTCTACTGGCCAGCATCTCCGGTCCACCTCGTACCATGTCCGTCCCACCCCCATCCTCTTCGGCCGTATCCCCACCCACACGCGGCCTTGCCCTTCTCGACACCATCTTTGCATCTGCCACTCCACCCCCACCGCGTGCCACGTCTCGCGCTGGTGTTTCAACCAACCACCCTTCCCAATCTACATCACACAACAACCGCATTCCATCCCGTTCCATCCCCCCTCAGCCTTTCCCTCCCACTGCTTTCTCGCAAGACCCCCATATTCTCTCCCCAAAGCCGACCTCCACTGCCCTTCCACAAGTTCTCAATCAAGAGGTCATATCTACCCTTTTGGGCCTCCCACTATCCCGTGCCTCGTCCGCGCGGTACGAAGGTGATAATGAGGCCAGCGACGACGGCGCTTCGGAACCTGGATCTTTCACAGCATCTATTCCGCAGCTTTCCGTACCTACGACACATATAGGTGACAACGAATGTGGCAAAACTGGGCCACGTATCCTCGGAGACGTCACCCCTCGCCCAACGTTACGTGGTTTCGGTTCCAACATTAGCCAAGTCAGCGATCTGTTGACGGCTGCACGCATTGAGCAGCAGACCACGCACGTCGATACCATCTCCTCCGATGTACACTTCCAAACGTCCTCAAGCTCCACCAAGACAACCTCCGTTGTTTCCCCAGACTCAGAGTCCACACCCACGATATACACCCAACCTCGCGTTAATCCCATTCCCACACCATCCACGTCCAAGAATCCTCCCAAACCCCGACCACTCGTGCCATTCGAAACTGATTCTGAGCTCTGGCCATACCCACGCCCTCCTCTCGTCGAAACCGACTCCGACGTCATCGAACTCGACTTTAACGATATGAGCGCCTTGAGCGATCCAGACGCGCTCGAGAAATACATAAGCAAGGGAAAGAAATCAAAGCGCTCGAAAAAGGACCAGCAAAAGGAACGAGAAGAGATCGAGAAGAGCTGGGATGTCCCCGCCCCACCCACAAGCATGCTCAACGGGAAAGCGAAGCGTCCTGCGCACCCCGAGTCCGCCAACCACGCCGTCCTGAAACAGGTCCACGCGAGCGCCCATGCCGACACGCCCAAGATCGACGTCAACGGTATGCAATCGGTGTTCTCATCCTCGCTCGCGTCAGAGGACACTGCCGGCCGCATGAGAAATCTATCGAGAAAGGACTTTGTCACCGAAGTCTTGTCCTTGATCTACGTACGTCCTTTTCCGTTCCCAGGCGCTGCGTGTGCTCAACGCGTTCCGTGACCGACAGACGAACAAGCAATTCGTCGATGACCTCTATCGGGAGTATACGTCTCAGGGTGGTTGAGCGCTGCGTCCATGGCTCTGCATGGTCATGGGTGTTGCGTTGGTTCGTTGGTTCGTTCGGTCATCCCCCCTCGTAGCCTCGTTTGTGTTACCCTTCGATCGTGCACGTTTGGGGTAGTGCTGCGCAGCTGGGTGTCGTTTGCTGCGAATGTATCTTACCCGCACGATCCTCGCGTGCTGATTGTGAGTTGAACTTGGTCACGGCGTGTACTACATACATATCATTGGGCGCGAGGCAACCTATATCAGTAATTTGCAACTCAGATCAGGGCTTCGGGCACAGTAGGTTTCAAAACTCGCTAAGTACATAGCCTACTAGTAAATGACTCTTTTCCCACGGGAAAGAGAATTCTGATTGGCTGTGTGCTTCCAAAACGGGAAAAGCCCTGTATATTCGGAACACACGTGCGCTCAGATCACCTCTCGGACCCGCAGAGTTTTCGAATTCCTGATTACTAGTAGTAGGACCGAATACTCAGCCTACCGCCCTAAGACGGGCAATGCAATTTGACCCTGTGCAGGTATTTTGATTATCACAAGTTTCTCAGCCAAGCTGTTCCGGATCATATCTGACAGTTCCTTTCGTTTAATTACTCGGCGTCGTTCGGCAGCCATGAGTCGACGTGACAGGATGGGTTTGAACTTTATAAGGAGGAAACGTGTCTTGGGGCAGCACTGTTGCTGTTTGGTTTTGGGGCACGAAAGTTATGGAGTTCTGGCTAGAAACTGAGCTAAATTTCACTAGCATGTGTTATGGCGTTGAGATCTTGAGACGTCAAATTGAAGTCCCCTGGCACTGCATTACCACCTGCATCTCGCGCTGTACGTGAATTAATTAATTAGTTTTTTATCAGACCCATACGCAGGTCCAATGATTGACATTGGTCGGATTGCCACCTAGACGACCGCTAAGCTGTCCC
Organism: Boletus patriciae; assembly: GCA_038093075.1. Taxonomy (NCBI): domain Eukaryota; kingdom Fungi; phylum Basidiomycota; class Agaricomycetes; order Boletales; family Boletaceae; genus Boletus; species Boletus patriciae. The sequence continues at coordinate 3,774 of JBBPRK010001887.1, read as the reverse complement.
GGCCACTGAAGCCGACAAAAGTGAGTATGCCCTGAGTCACAGCTTCCTATCCGCCTAACTCGACGCCATGGTCCTACTAGCACGACCTCGTATGTTTCTTTCATTATCATCGCTGGTCGATTCTCTGAAACACCTCAGTCATGTCAGGGCCCTTCAGAAGTAACAACACGTCAGTTTCTTCGCTCGTTGGAGTGGCAATTTTAGTCGGCATCCTCGTCGGGTTCGGCCTGTCGACCATAAGTTATGGCGCTAAAGTCCAGTTCCTCGGCCAATCGCTCCCTGCGCAGACCATATTGAGCGAAGAGGTCGTCTGGTATCACGAGGATGCACCCACACCGCGCCCCCCGAGTGACGCAGAGCACGAGTTGAAATACCTCACCGACATGGTTGCAAAAACGAATGGGTTCTATGCACGCGATTATAGCCTCTGGTTAGGTTGGAATAACGTACGTGGCTCAATAAGAGTCTTATCTCCGCCCCCTCACCATAACGATAGATGCGCTATATCATCGAAACAGCAGTCCTTCATGGCCGGATACTGAACCGAACAGCTATCATACCCTCGTTTGTATACGCTCGCGCGTGCGAATTCGATCTGTACGCTCGCATTTTCTCCGACTGAGGTCTGTCACGTACTGAGCTTCTCCTCGACAGGGCGACGTGTGCTGCATATGCCACAATGGTAAACCGTGGCGACGCCGTACATTCGGACGAATGGCGCGAACTCCCCATGGAACAGCAAATGGGGTGGAAAATACCAATATCGGTCATGTTCAACCTGACACACCTCCAGCAGACACACGCCGTGATCACGACCACAGACTACTTTCGCATACATAATATTTCGATAGACCTCGAATCGACCGACGGCCACTGGGATGTTGACATCTACCACGTGCGGGACACGAGGGGAAACGAGTGGCCCAGTCTACATGCCATCGAGAACTGGTGGTATGACCCACAAGATCTTGTCCGTGTCGATTATATACCCCAAGACATGCGTCTGCGCGGAGGGTGGACTTCAGAAGGAGGTGCTGTTTCTCTTGGCCAAGTAGGATCATGGACTGGTCCTCCTCCGGACTCGGAGATCTACCATGCGCTGACGGAAGCTCTCCCGGAGGGCAGACCTTTGATTGATTGGGACACTGCTCGAAGGATCGTAGAGGATGGAGACCGCATCACATCGACGTCGTCAGCGGAGGAAATTGGGGATGTCCTCCGAGCGAACGGTTTCGAGATGGTCCATACCTACGATGGCGCGTGAGTGCTCCTGAGCCTCGGTCAGAAGAGGTGCTGAATATACTTTCGACCACAGTGGTGGTGCAGATATGGCAAAAGCTGTGATTTTTCCAAAGTACGAGGTTGCCCCGAGAGACCGGATAAGGGGCCTCTATGAAGATTTCCATGATATATCAGCGCGGGTTCTTCTATTGCGTGGAGAGATTCATCTTTATCGCAAACCCGTGAGTATTGTTACTCATTCGTGATCGCAAGTCGTAGATTGATTGAACTAGGGTTCCCTGTATTTTACCTCTGCTGCAAGCCGAACACGTTTCTCGCAGACGGTGCTGTACGATTTCCGACTAATAGACGACGTTCTCTCCTTGGCCGAACGGGTCAGCGATCGCATATTCGCTCTGAATGGCGGGCGACTATGGATGGCTGCGCATATGCGCCGAGGGGATTGTAAGCTTACATCCGTTTCGATTCCTATCAGGCTACTCACGGCTGTGCAGTCGAGAGACTCGGTTGGACGATGGAGACTGATTTTGGAGCTCACCTTGCCCGTATCAAAAGAAGTCTTCGGTCCGGCCGAGAGGTTCTGGTGTCGATGCATGGCGGGACGGCGCGCGTGTACGACGTGCCGGACGCACAACCTAATCCCTTACTTGTGACCCTGGACCCGCCAAATCACAATGACAAGTGAGCGTGCTTACAACGTTCCTTGCCATCTCCGACCTGACTCGCCTGACCCCTTTTGTAAGGTATTACATCGCCACTGACGAACGGCATCCCGACAACCTCCAATACCTCCGAGATCAAGGGGCCATCTTGATCACGGACCTCCTCACAAAAGAAGACCGCCGAGAGTATGGATGGCCGATCCTGCTGACGGACGTGTTGGCGCTGGTGGAACAGTCGATCATGTCCCGCGCGGCATATTTCTACGCACATGCGCTCAGTTCGTTGGCGGGCGGCGCCGTGAACCTGCGAGCGGGCTTGGGCATGGATCCACGGACGGCATTGCTGGATTGAGCCCCGCAGTGGGTTGAGAGTAGTATCGAAAAGCAGTCGGAATGGGATCGGTCTTGTCGTCGGGATAAGTGTGATTGTGTCTTGATGGTGAGATCGGGGATTCCCTTCCTGCTGGGCCCTGGCGTGTGTGGCGATATTACATGCTTGACGCACCGACGACGTAGTAGTCCAAGCCGAACGGTCGATGGCACCGGTCCCTCCACTGTCGCCTGCAATGCTTCACAATATCCTACTCCTTGCGCTGGCTCTGCAATCAACCGTAGCTCGGCCTCGAGCTGGGTCGCATCCTACCTCGTTGCACGTCATTCCTTCCAGCCATTCGTTTTAGCTGTCTTTTTCTCTTGTCTCGTCATAATTTCCAGCATGGACCCAAATCTAAACCCCATGCTGGACTTTGCAGTGGAGGAAGCATTTCTGTTGTGAGATCAGTGCTCATGATGGCCTTCGGCTGGAACGAAGAGCAGGTCATATAGCACCTAGAAGCCACCCAGTACACCAGATATCCTGGCAATACATTGCGAGATCTATTGTAGTCAGTTTTGCATGATTACAAGTCCCCTAGAGCCTTAGGCGAGGTCTTACACTACACACTGAAGGAAGTAAGATCACTAACTTGAAGGATGAGTGACACCATTATTGACATCATGTGGTGGTCACATCTTATCAGCGACACATCGCGAGCACAGCATCAACACAACTACGACACGACATGCCAACACGACCATGCCAGTGTGAGCTCCGCCACACCCTAACGACGCAAACGGCACTGTCATTATCAATCGGTGGCAATCCCAAATGTCGACTGTATCGAGGTCATCTTGACCACATACAACCCCTTTGCAAGGTTCAACGTTGGAACTTTCAAGCCCAACCATCGGAACCAGCGTCCCACTAGTGGGACACGATGCCAAGCCTGCATGTGCTTCATGTCATCTTCCGTCGCCAATGATACAACACAATCATTAACTTTGTCACAGGCGCGGGTCACCCGCAGCGCTCCCTCAAACCCGCGCATATACTATTCACCTCGGGGCCCGAGCCTCCACAGTGACGGCACGGCACAACTGGAGAGAGCGGTTGATGGGCAGTGAACGAAACAGAAAGAACGAAAAAAGCAGAACCTACCGAGCAACGAAGTGTCCGATGTCGCCGACCCTGCCGGTCTGGAAGGGGCGACGGGAGCAAAGTCGAACGAAACGGAACGAGCAAGACAAGCTGAACGTCTGCAGGACGGTTCAGTCTGATCGTTTCGTTGTGGGAAAGGGGGCGAGAGTGGACGGAACGGACAGAGCAGATGAAACGGACAGGACAGACGAAACAGACAGGACAGACGAAACAGACAGGAGGTGGTTCAGTCCGATCGTTTCATCGTGGGAGAAGGGCGAGGGTGGACGGAATGGAATGAACGGGCCAGGATGCGGCCAGGACGTCGAGGCCCATCAGCGCGCTCCGAGCGTCGACGGATGCGGATTGGATGGGGCGATCGATCGGCGAGAAGCAGAGAACCGAAGGATGGAC
>JBBPRK010001886.1:0-10101 GCA_038093075.1 Boletus patriciae | reverse complement strand
ACCTGACATCCACGCACGTTTGATGTCCAAGTATGAGCAGGTCCCCGAATGGTGGTATGGGATCATATTCGGTGCGTTCGTGCCCTGTAACCGGTCGTTGGACGGTTTTAATTCACGTGCTCGACAGTGTCGACGTTCGTGTTTGGTATTATCGTAATCGAGGTGTGGCATACCGAGTTCCCGGTGTGGGCTTTCTGCCTTTCGTTGTTACTTGGTGCGCACATTTTGACTGATGAGATTTGGTGCTGATGGTGCTGTTCCTCGACACAGCCTTCTTCTACGTTATACCTGTCGGAATGATTCAGGCCATTACCAATCAACAGATTGGCATCAAGTGAGTTTGTTGAAGCTTCGCCATCCCGGTCTTCTCACGATTCGTAGTGTGATCGCAGAGCTGATAGTCGGATATGCTCTCCCTGGTCGACCGATTGCCATGATGATGTTCAAGACGTGGGGACAAATCACAATGAGTCAAGGTACGCGTGGTTGACGAGGACGATGCCAGTGCTCTCGCCTAATATCGACTAGCGCTCGGATTTGCGGGAGATTTCAAACTTGGGCACTACATGAAGATCCCTCCTCGTTCGATGTTCTGGGGTACGTTCCGTCGATCTCCCCGTAGGTTCAAGATTGGATTGCTGACGCACATCAAGCGCAAGTCGTCGCCACCATTGTCACCGGGACGGTCCAGCTTGGCGTACAGGCTTGGATGTTCACGAATATTCCGGACATGTGCAGCCCGACACAAAAGGATGGGTTCATCTGCGCGTACACTGAGGTGTTTGGTACTGCTAGCATTGTCTGGGGCGTCATCGGCCCTATGAGAATGTTCTCGCCTGGCCAGATCTACAGTGGTGTGTATATTCTTCCCGTATTGAGCAGGCAGCGAAGGGCAGGCTGACACGAGCGGAGGTAGCGCTCACATACTGGTTTATTATTGGAGCGATTTGCCCGCTGGTTGCGTACATGATCAACCTCAAGTGGCCCAGTAGCTTCATTCGCTATGTCAAGTGCGCCCCTATCGAGATGCCATAGTCGATGCCTTGCGCTGACCTTATGAAACAGCTTCCCAATCATCTTTGGCTGTTTGGGAGCCTTCTCTTATGCGGGCGCGTTAAACTTTATCCCATGGGCGATCGTCGGCTTCATCTTCAATTACCACGTTCGGAGGAGACACTTTTCGTGGTGGGTCAAGTACAACTGTGCGTGTTGCCACCAGACGTAGAAGGACTTTTTTCGTGAGGCTGACCTCTGTTGCAGACGTTTTGTCCACCGCGCTAGATTCCGGCTTGGCTTGTGCGGTCGTTCTCATCTTTTTCATCCTCGAGTACCCAAAGGACGGGACGATCGGGATGAACACCGTGCAAACGTGGTGGGGGAATACGGTGTTTTTGAACACGGCGGATGGAAAGAAGTTGCCTTATAGGCCATTGCCTGCGAGCGGCACCTTTGGGCAAGTCTAGTCTTGATTTCTGCTCGAGGTCGCGATGGCTGAATTGGTGTGTTACTTGGATGTAGGCCGGCGACGTGGTGAAACCGAAGAAAATTCTGGGGGTCGTTGCGGGACCAGAGGCTCGGTAGTAGTACATCGGGTAGTCGATCCGTGCAGCGCGCACTTTAGGCAGACTGTAGCGTAGACCAGCTGTCGTGTGGTATATGCAGGAATTCAGTCCAGGGTACCAGGTACCTGCCAGTGAGGTCAAGACTGTTCGATGGAACCAAACTTTCCAATTCGGGAGTCTCCACCATAGGTGGTGGAATCGAGTGTGATACCGGAGAGACCGCCGCGGGGGAATGGGTGCTACAAACGGCGCAGCGTAGAAAGACCTTATTAGTACACGCCAGTCACGTGTATCGAAACTCCCATCCCCTCCAAGTCCATGTTCCGACATGTCCACAGAAACCTGACATTTCTCTTCCAACGTCCTGTACGATCCCTGGCGACCATGTCTCTGCCGTACGCAGCCGAAAAACAAGTCGCACTGGCCGCCGTGCGTCGCGCATGCACGCTGACGTCCTCCGTCTTTACAAAGCTCGTCAAGAACGAGACACTCACAAAGGGCGACAAGTCGCCCGTAACAGGTGAGCAGCGATGGTCGACAGACTAGGTTATGCCGACCACGGCGTCTGACGCCACCCCCATCTCAGTCGGCGACTACTCCGCCCAAGCAGTCGTCAACACCATCCTCGGTCGCGCCTTCCCAACCGATCCCATCGTCGGCGAAGAAGATGCAGTCGAACTGCGACGGGAGACTGGCGACGCACTCAGGAACCGCATCGTGTCGCTCGCCAACGAGGCACTCACGGCCGATCTAGGGACCGGGGAGACCTCGGACTGGGGACTCGGTCCCGGCCAGGAACGCACCCCTGAAGAACTTTTGGACGCGATCGACCGCGGGAGCGATCAAGGTGGTCGCATCGGACGTGCGTCGCCGATCGCTTGGTTCGTGTGAGAGGGCGCGATTGACGTGTTGCTGATAGGCCGATGGACGCTCGATCCCATCGATGGGACAAAGGGGTTCTTGCGCGGTGGACAGTATGCCGTGTGTCTGGCGTTGATCGTCGATGGGCAGGTCGTCCTCGGCGTCATTGGCTGCCCGAATCTGCCGGTGAAGAGCGCCGAGCCTGATGGACCCAGGGGATGCATCTTTGTCGCCGTCAAGGGCCAAGGCGCCGAACAGGTGCGCCAACGGGCCTTGTAGCCGTTTGCTTTCCTCTTCCTTCTCACGCGCACGGGTAGACGACGCTCTCAGGCGATCACTCGGTGCCGTTGACGATCTCCCCTGTTGCACCCGGGGGGCTCAATTTTTTGGAATCCGTCGAAGCTGCGCACGCGGACCTCGCGTTTAACAATAGAGTATCCGAGCTACTGAATATCACGCGGGCTCCGACGCGAATGGATAGTCAGGCCAAGTACGGCTGCCTCGCTAGAGGCGATGGCGGTGCCTACCTCCGGATGCCTACTGGAACAGGGTACGAGGAGAAGATCTGGGTGAGCTGGATGTGGTCTGGGTGCTTCGCATATTGAACAGTTTCTTGAGGATCACGCGTCTGGGTCCCTGCTCGTTGAAGAATGTGGGTGTGTCGTTACGGATTCACGGGGTGAGCCTCTCGACTTTGGACTCGGGCGGACGTTGGGGGAGAATCATGGTGTCATCGCTGCGGGCAAGGACGTGCATGCCCGGGTCCTGGCTGCTGTGCAGCAAGCCCGGGCAGAGGTGGACAGGGCATGATCCTGTTGACCCTAACCCCAATGTTGGGTTTCATTACGTTGTCAATGACTCAATGTGCATCGCCTCTGATCGTTGAATACAATCCCCGCGTTTTGCGGGATTTTTCTCCGCTCTCCCCCGCTGCAACGCCCCCTCGTCATCGTTGAGCACACTGTCAATCCTCCCAACTCTACGCCGACAACGTCTGAACCGAACTACGACCCTATCATGGCCTCCTGGTACGCCTCCTTTCTCTGGGGCAGTTCCGCAGTCTGCTAACCGAGCTGGTCCACTGACAGGATCGATGTCTTTTCTCTCCTCGTCGTGAGTCCTCCCACCCCAAACGACCACGCCCAAACGATCTGAAATCTCCACAGACCACGCTCTTCTTCGTCGGCCTCGTCCTTGGCATCCTCTACGCCGCGCGCGCCATCTCGTCGAGCTTCCAGTCCACGAAAGCCTCGTAAATCCCTCTCCAGTTCCATATTTCCTCGCTGACGCGCACGCCCGGGACAGACTCCAAGAGCGGGGCATCACCCTCTCCCGCGAGGGCGTCTCGCTCAAGACGGAGAAACGGTTCGATAGGGATGCGTATCTCGATGCGACACAGAGGTGCTTTTACTTTTTTCGCATTCCCTTTCACCTTCTTCTTTCCCCTCCCCCCTCCCTTCTCTTTGCTGGGATGTACGTTGATCTGAACGAACTGTATCGCAGAGGCCTCGTCAAGGCGCTCGGCGCGGCCACGGTAGGACCCCAATCGCGCAAGCAGTCGGTCTTGCCGCGCAGTGAGGACGATTGAGAAGCAGGTGTCTGGTACGTCTCGCCGCCGATCGCATTGATGAACGTGGGGAGCGACATTGACGAGGAGCCTCGGGGCATGGTTTGCATGATGGGGACAACGGTCGGTCTATGTAATATGCTTGGTATCTTCCGCAGCGCCGCTTCTGTATATCTACATGTACTTGTCTTGGTTGCACATAACTCTTTGATCTGAGTCGAGGTTGCGAGGCTCATCGATAGAGCTGTCATCCAAAAAAGAACAAATATGGAATTCGAAATACACCCGCACACGTCAACTGTCGATCCCGGTCATAAACGTATCCCGCAACTCGTCCACCTCCATACCCACAATCTGCCCAGACCGTCGCTGCAACCGCGTCGCCGCCCGCCTCGCCTTCTTGGCATCCTTTTTCAACGTCTTTTTACGCAACGGATGACTCTCCGCAGCGGCCACTTCGTACGCCGACAGATCCTTCGCCTTTCGGAACCGTTTCGGCGTCCGCACAGACCACGCGTCCGACGTCGGACGCTGCGCGACACCGCCAGCCCTAGACCCGGGGTCAGGCTCGGGTCCAAACCCGGAACCCGGCGAGTGCGATCGTTTCAGGGGTAATCGTAGCGGCGTGTCGTCCGCCACCATCTTTGATTCGTCCGCTGCCGTGTCGTCGGCCATCGTGACCTCCTCCGATGCGAACGCGCCCTCGTCCGCGGCGCCAAACAGCCCCGCCAGCTCAAACGGTTTGGAGAACTCGGTAAGGATCTGAGCTTGGCCGACGGTCTCTGCGCCGGGGGCGACGGCGGCGGATCCGCCCGCGGTGCTCGGGATCGTGGAGGGTATCATCGAAGGATGGATCGCAGGTGGGACCGAAAAGTAGGGAATCTTTTGGTGGTTCCAGTCCATCAAGACCTGTCGCGCGGCGGACAGAACGTCCGGGGTGCCACCCTGTTAGGCTGCATGTCAGTGTCCCACTCGAGGATGCATGGGTGAAAGCGACCTTGAGGAGCCTTCCGCTGCTCAGTGCCAACATGGTCAGAAACTCGAGCGTGTTCGAGAACTCTGAGAGCCCGTAGATCTTTTGCAACGTTGCGCGCTCGGTTCTTAGAAGGATCTCCTCCACTTGTGATGTGTGATTGGCTGTACACTTCAAGGATCAGACAGGTGGCTCACCGACAGCGATCGGATCGTCGATATCTTCGACTTTGACCACGTTGCGGAGCAAGACACTACCCTTTTGACGCTGGCTGATCGCACTGTCATCCTCGTCTTCATCGAATACGACGCCAGGAGAGTCGATGATCTTGAGGCCACGCTCCAGCTGGACCGTTTGCAAGTCCTTGGTATGACCAGGTTGTGCTGCAACTGCGCACGCCTTGCAGCAAAAAAAATAACGTTTCGGACACAAAGACGATATGCCAACGAGAGACGGGAACGGACCTTGGATCGTTTCAGAGAGTTGATCAAGCTGCTCTTGCCTACGTTTGGAAATCCGACCACGCCGACCGTCACGCTCTGTGCTGCGCTCGGCTTGTAAGCTTTCAAGAGCCGAAGCAGCGCTGGTGCCGTCGCGCACGATAGATTCGATCGCTGGTTGGACGCGGCCGAACGGAACGGGAGCGTCGGTGTGGAATGTCGTAGATACCTCAACCACTGCTGTGCGTTCTCTCTCTCGACGAGATCTAGGAGCATTAAGCGATGTCCACCCAAGCCAGGAACGAGAAAGAAAACGCACGCACCTATCTTGTTCAGGACGAACACGAGCTTCTTTCCCTCGCTTTCCCGTCTCCGGACCTCCTCTTCGACCAATCGACTTCGGCAGCCCTCTGGATCCCGCGCGTCGAGCACGAGGATGACGATGTCGCTCTCGTCGATGACCTTGTGGAGCGCGCGAACGTAGTGTCGTCGTACTTGCTCTTTGGTTTTCTGAGCGGGCGATACGGCGCTCGTCGAAGCGTCGGATCGGTCGACCGAGGACGCCAACACTGCTAGCGAGGACAATGTTGGCTCGGATGCCATCGTCGCGTCCGGGTCCGTGCGTGTGGGTGGCTACATGACATTCAGAAATCAGCAGGCATCGGATGGCATGATGGGATGCACTTGCCGAACGTGTTTTTTGTTTTTCCGCATTTCGGATTTTGAGATCGGGGAGTTTGGGGACGCCTGGATCTTTCTTCAACTCTGGGGGACGGGGTGGGGTTCAGGATATGTTTTTTGACAGAGATGGAGGAGACACACTGGGCTTATGTGGGATGGCGGATTTGTGGGATTCTGAGCGGGGATCGGGGTGTGAGATGGGCAGATGGGCGGGGTCGCGACGTACTGTTTCTGCCCATCGTCGTCGTAGTGGGACAAATGTAAAGAGTTGTTTTCACTCTCCGCGCTCGGTGATTGCTCTTTCTTTGGAAACCATCCACTCGCGATAGCCCATGTTCACACACAATAACACGCGACAAAATCATATCAAGTCCCCCGGGCATCCCTGGAACGCTAACGAGGTCACATATTGGGTAACGTAGCAAAGGACTAAACAATGAGAAGCGATCTACAGGTTGCTTTATACCGTTGGAACGGTAAAATAGTGGAAGCACGGTGAGGTCCAAGCGTATCTCCTGGGCCGAGGGTGCACAAGCGGCCGCCAGGCTGTGGACTGAGGATGTCGCTCCCAGTAGCTCCCAGTGGCATTCCTGTGACAGCAACTTGAATTGCCGCAACGCTGAACCTAGCTTTGAGGGCGAGACTAGTCGTCACAGTCCCGTCCTCCAGAATATTGTGCCTCCAGCCAGGAGCCCAGGGCCCACAGTGACCTTCCGCCAAGTAAGCCTCTCAATGGCGAGATGTCGCACTCTGACGCGAAAGTTTGAAGGCAGGTGATTTCGCAATTCTCGTCGAGTATGGTCGGGTGAAGCTTGATTTCGACTTGCGAGCACGCGTCCATGCGCTCGAGACAGAAGCTCGAAAGCACGGGGTGGACGGGATATGGTCTTTTGCGCCGTGTATCAGATCAACTATGGTAAGGGCCTTTTAAGCCCCCCCTCTCTTCGCTAACATCACCAAACTGCATTTCTAGTGTCATTTCGATCCCAACATCATCTCCCGAAATAACGTCCCCAACTTCCTTGTAGAAGTGGAGGACTCGCCCCCGGAGGCTATAGTCGATATCGAGTTCCCGAGAAGGAAGATTGTTTTCCCCATTGCCCTTGACTATCGATGGAACCGCGAGGCTCTGGAAAGGTACATGAGCACCAGTCGAAGCAAAGCCGTATACTACTTACCGAGCAACATCGACTACCCTGCAAAGAACAACGGCCTCCAAGGCGGTGCCACGGAGGTATTGAAGAAACTTATGGTGTCCAACTCTGTAATCAGAACAACCTGTTTCATTGCGATTCCCACTGACAAGCAGTGCTGGTATAAATCCGATGTTGACTCACGATGACTGAGTGGCGTACATGAAACGGGTAACGACGCTGTATCCTAGGCCGAGACTCAGATAGGTGCACAAGCCGTGAGGCTGTGACTGAGGATGCCCAGTCTGCAGTTGCATTGCTGTCCCGCCGCACGACGAACCTAGCTTTGAGAGCGAGACTAGTCACCACGGTCCTGACATCATCCAGAAGATTGTGCCTCCACGGACCAGCCGGGAGTCCAAGGCCCACAGCGACATTCCGCCAAGTAAGCCTCTCAATGGCCTTGTCCAAGTACACGGAACTAGACGACCAGGCAACATGGAGGCACAATCGAACGGCCCCCTCAGATGAGTCCCCCAGCGGATTTCCCATGCCATAATTCTGCTTTTTGTTCCGTTTTCGGATGCCCAGGAAGGGAGGAAAATTACAGGATTAGTGTTGTCTGACCCGAGGCCTGGGTCTCCAACGAACCTTGAAAGGCGTTACAAAATCTCCGTCGTGTCGGAAGACATATACTTATTCAGCTCAAGCAACCGTTATGTTCAAACGTTCAATTGCTGCGGCATAGTACCAGTAGTCAGTAAAACGTGTGAATCTCGTCCGAGAGGCTACCCAAGTTACAATACATCGATCGTGCGTACATTGTCGAGAAGTTCGGTCAACGAGACGATCTCCTGGAATTGTACGGTGATCATACTATCAGCAGCCACCCGCCTGTAATCCACCGTACGCTGACCCCCCGATGCCAGCTTGACCAAGAGTGCACCAAATGGTTGTCTAAGACGGGCAACGAGGCGTCGTGCTCGCATCTCTCTGTCCATCGACTCCACCCGCACGGGACCAGGGATGGATAGAGGTTCAGATTCAGCAAGCAACGAAGAGTCGCCGTCGATAGCATCGTAATAGATTTCTCCATCGTCCATGTCCGGCGAAGGTGCTGGCACGCCGTTATCATCCATGTCCGGCGAAGGTGGAAGCACGCCGTCATCCTCCACGGATACGCCACCTTGCATCCCTTCGCGCTCCAGGAGAGTATCCAACCAGGGGTGAACGAGATACAGAGAATTCATCCCAGAAAGGTTATATCTCGTTTTGATTTCCACCATCCCAAAAGCGAGAGTGTCTGCGCGATAAACGCGGCCAGAACCTGTTCGATACGATGAAAAAGGTGGGAGCTTGAAAATGATGCATGGGAGTTTCAACCGACTCGCTGCGAACCAAGATACGGGAAGCTCGTTGAGACGGTCGTACAGTCTCAGGGCCACCTGGAGGTCGAATGAAGAAGAGTGAAATGCGGTGATCATTCTTTCCATCTCGGCTTCCTGAATGGGTGACGGGAGGTGTGATGTTGCTAGTTCATTGAATACAGTGATTTGGGCGGGTAGACAGCTGTTGAAGCTCCCGACCTTCCCGGTCCATGCAAGGATACTCGTGTTCCCTGAGCTTGTGAGTAGCTGTGACAACAGCCGCCCGAGCGCATGGTCCCCTTCGCCATATACAACCGGCAGAGACATCGCAAATATCCCGAGCAATGAGTATGCCGCATCCTCAGCGATGGTCGTCTCTCGCCTCGCAGCTAGACACAGCTTCTCTCGTATGTCATCTGAGCCAGGTCGGAGCGCCATCAACACTCGCGCCGAAACACCTGTTGCCTCCTCCATCTCCGAGATGATTTCGGGGGACTCCTTGTGATTGGGAATGTCGAGGTTCATGTACAGAGTCCAATCCTCTGTGTAGAAATGGATGACCTTGGCGGCAAAATATTCCTGAAGAGTCCAGGCACGGGTGTTCCAAATGCTCCTCATGAGAGCGCCGGGCTGCGATGTAGAGCGAACACCACGAAAGAAAACGATCATCATGGCCGAGCCCTCGTACCACTTGAACATGGCGACGAGAGCTTCTTGGAGTACAAAGTGATCCGATTTATTGATACAGCATGTATCACTCCATGCCCAATTGAATCCGGCGTCCCGAACGAGCTTGCAAAACGTTTGCAGTTTGTCGTGAGTCGGAGACTCGTCCAGGTCGTATACTGCGATGTGTACGACCTGCTGGAACAGTGGTTCGTTATTTTCCCACTTGTGCGACAGCATCACATATCGGAAGTACTCTCGCACTTCACGTTTGATCCGGACGTGGTCGATGCGTGTCGTCATCGATGATACAAGTTCATTGAAGATTGGCAGTGATTCGAATGCAGACGCCTGCTCGGCTTTATCGTGCAGACGGCCAGTAGTCGTGTTGATGAGCACACGTGGCGAATGACGAATAGTCCGTTGAACGATTTTCCGAATCGTTGGTCGTGTGCTCGATGGGTCGATGTACCGGTCACCATATTCTGTCGAAAAATGTGAACAAGTCGTCTTTATCATGGTGACGATAATACGACTCACGACAAATGTGTGGATCAGGTGACTGAGCTATCGTCGATAGCATTGTCTCGAGCGCATCAACGGCATTGCCGAAGTCTCCTGCCTTTTGTGAAGCTGCGTGCTTCATCTCGTAGCCCCATGGTGAGAACGGATCGAGTGCGATTACCTGATGATGATAGGTCAATAAGATCGACCTCCACGAGGCAAAATCGATGTACCTGGTTTGCATCGTCTACAACCTGCTTCCACGACCCGGTGGCCACACGTGCCTTGCATCGCTTCATGAGAATATCTTGCCGGGAGGAGTAATTGAGTAACAGTGCGGTCGAATA
>JBBPRK010001885.1:0-10104 GCA_038093075.1 Boletus patriciae | reverse complement strand
TACTGGTAGGTGGGCGGGAACGGGAAGGGCGGGGGCGGGGAGTAGAAGGAGGGGTAGGGTGGCTGTGGTGCTGCCATGGTCGCGGTGCGGGTCGACGACGACGACGGCGAGCACGACACACGACCACCCATTTTTTTGACTGCAGCCTGTTTGCCTCTGTTTGGCATAACCCTAACCTCATGGACGACGACGAGCACCCCCTCCTCGTCGAGCTCCACAGTCTCCGCGAGTCCGCGGCCCGCTGCCAGGCAAGTCCACCCGCTCTCACTACCACTGACTCGCCGATCCCGAATCACAGCATGAGGCACACGCAGCAGCCATCAAGCTGCACCGGCACTCCCTCGACTCGGCGCGTCTGCACGACCACGCCGCCGCCCTCGAGCAGGAGAACGCCCGGCTCACACACGAGCTCGCCGTCCTCCGTGCACACCCAGACGTGCCGCACCAGCCAGAGGTGCGGGAGCTCTCCCTCGCCCTCCGACGCGTCTCCGACAAGATCACCCTCACGGAGAACACCCTCCTCGAGCGCACCTCGCAACTGACAGACGCACGCAGCGACCTCGCCAGAGCAGGCCACACCACAGACGCCGCGTACGAACTCGCTGCCCGCATGCGCGCCCGCGAAGAGGCCTCCAAAGCACGCGAACGCGAGCTCGAGTTCAAGGCCCGCGCTTCAGAAGAGGAGCGCAAGATGGTCGACCTCGTCGTGCAAGAGTACGCCGACCTCGTCCGCAACCTCGAGGGCCGCAAGTCCGTCAATCATACCCCCCTCGTCGATACCCTCCAAGACGCCAAGTCCAACCTGCACAGAATCCTAACAGCCTTTTCCACAGAGTCAGACAATCTTCACGCCACCATTGCACAGCTCAACGCCAAAGTGTCAGACCTCCAGATGATCCTGGACGCAGAACGCATCACTGCCTCCCACGACCGCACACTACTCTCCCAAACCAAGACAGAACTCGATAAACTCAACCTCGAAGACCAGACTGCAGCCAAGATGGTCGCTCGTTACATGTCCGTGCCTACCATCTCCATCGTCACTCTGCTCATCTTCCTTGTAGGAAATTCTCACAAGCTTCTACCAATGCGCTGCAACAGCAAATCACGACGCTCAAAACGCGACATGCCTCGACGACCGCCACCCTCGAACTCCAGCTGTCCATAGCTGAATCACGACTTGCATTCGAGTGTGCACGCACCGCACGCCTCCAAGACGCCCTCGACGAGCTGTGTGAAGATCTGACACGCGAATCCTACGGAAGACGGAGAGAAGTCGCCCTGCGACTTGCTTTGCTTTCGAGAGAAGAAGGCGTCGCCGAATTCATGCGACGCTGGGCCAGGAGGGCAAGGGAGTCGTACGCGCGGTGTTACAACTCCCCCACCCCTTCCGAAGACCCTGTTCAAGAAGCATTCCATCGTGTGGTCACTAACGCAGAGTCCCTATTATCTACTTTAGACGATGATGTCCAATTTTCCGACACGACTCGTACGTCGGGCTCACTGGCGAGAATAGCGCTGTCAAGAGCGGCTGTAGATGCGCTAAGAAGCGAACTACAAGACGAAGTGCAGAAACGTGTGGAAGCTGTCCGAAAATTCTCTCTTCCAAATGGTCATCTAGATGGGACTCCCGGGATCGAGGACATTGCTCAGCCATCGCAGGAGGGAGTTCCAGATGCACTACTACTCACGCCAAACGGCAATGCAAGGCCCGACGACGAGGTGTCTCCTCAGCCGGACTCGCCGGTGTCGATGGTCAGCGTCCCGGAGGAACCCACCGACGATCCTTTCATAGTCTCTGCACCCATCGCTCTTCCAATTGACGAGATAACAGAACATTTGCCCTCACCGTCTATACAAGACAGTGCTTCAACCTCGGTAACGCTTCTCGTCGAGGAGGAGCCCAAGGCTTTACCATCCTATTCGCCAGCTGTCTCTATGCTAGACCTCAAGCAGGATCTCCGCATAGAAGAGCCTCCGACAACAGACGTGGTACCAATCCTCGCATTGCCGAGCGATATCTCCATCCCGGATCTGCAAGTCCTCGTCGAGGACGACACTTTTATGGCCTCGACTACCCCTACATCTCATGCCGCACCGGATCCACCCTCTCCAAGCGATGCCCTTCCCACACTGCTCTCCGACCTTGGGGCGACGACACATCGCTACGATACCCTCCAACGTGCCTTTCGCGACTGCTCCCTCGCGCTCAAAGACCTCAAGCGCACCCTCGCCTCTTCCTCGCCCTCCTCGCCCACCCAAACGCAGCTTCAGCAGCACCTCGAGACGGCGCTCGCCCGGATCGACGACTACGCCGAAGACGCGCGCGTGGAGCTCGAGATCCGCGTTGCGGACGAGGAGCTCACCGTGCACGGGTTCGAGATGGTGCTGTCGGTGCCCGGGGCGCTCGTGGACGCGGACGAACGCGCCGAGGTGGCGGCGAGCGCGAGGGCGTTTGTGGATGGGACGGACGGGGGCGTGGCGCGGGCGCTGGACAAGTTTGGGAGGAAGTTGGAGGACGTGCAGCATGATGTGGCGGTGGTGAAGCGGGCTGTGCATGGGTTGGCGATGGAGGTGGGAGAGGGCGGGGAGGGCGGTGAGAGCGTCGATGGGGGCGTTGATGGGAGCAAGGATGGAACGGGTGCCGGGTGGACGGCGTGGACGGCCGGTTTGCTAGGGGCGAATGCGACACCGTCGCGCTCGCCCACGCCGGTGCAGACGTTTGGCGCGGTGATGACCTCGCCTCGACCGCCCCACGCCGCATCGCTCAAGCAGCTGCACGCGCCCACGCACGAGGGCGCGCCCGACCGCGGGCCGTTGGCGGGACTGAACCTCCGGATCCCGATGCCGTCGTCCTCGCCCTCGCAGGCGCCGTGGGCGCACCTTGGGCTGGGGCGTGCGATGGACGGGGAGACGCGTCCGAGGACGTTGTCGGCGATGTATGCCGTGGGTGGGCTGCGCTCGTCTTCTGTTGGGTTGCGTGTTGGTTTGGGTGGGTCGTCGTCGCCTGCGCGGACGGGGACGGGGGCGCGGGGTGTGAGTCTGACCGGGCTGGGTGGCGCGTCGTCGTCATTGCGTGCCAGTAAGGGCCACGATGTGGACGATACCCGCGGGGAGGTGAACGATTTGGGTGGAGTGGAGTGATAGGTCGGACGGTTTCTTCAAGGGATACCCGCGATGTAGATGTACTTTGTTTCGTTCACTCGTTTTACCTACTCGTCCTGCATGTGAGATCACGTGGTACCTCTTCCTTTCAACGCACACCATGTCTGCCTCGACGACCACCGAAACTCGAACCAGTCCATCTCAAAACCGCAACCGACGAGGCAATCGCGGACGCGGACGCGGTGGTCGCCGCAACAGCGGAACAGATCCCACCAAAGCCGCCCGACGCAACGGCGATAAGCCCACGCCCACGCCACTGGCAGACGGACCCGCACCTCATCCGACCACCAACGACCCCACCGCCAACGTCGACGCCACTCCCGCAAGCGCCAACGCCCCCACCGACGACGACCAAGACGCCACGGTGGCCATCTGCTGGATATGCGCCGAACCCGTCAAGTACTACTCCCTCTCCGCGTGCAACCATCGCACGTGCCACGTGTGTGCGTTGCGCCTGCGCGCGCTGTACAAGAAGCTCGAGTGTACGTTTTGCAAGGTGGGCCGTTCGCCACTCGCCCGCCGCGCGCGTTGAAGTTGACCTATCGATGCTCGATCGTCCTTTGGTCTCCGTCGCCGCCGCCGCGCACAGGAACCCCAATCGACGGTCATCTTCACCACCTCGCCCGACGCCGACTTTGCGTCCTACACGCCCGACCTGATCCCCTACAAAGACGCCAAACTGGCCGTCTTTTTCGAGACGCAAGACATGATGGAGGAAACGCTCATTCTCCTCCGATTCAACTGTGCCGATGCGGAATGTGATTATACCGCGTCTGGATGGGGCGATCTGAAATTACACACGCGCGCCGCGCATGGAAAGATGCTTTGGTAGGCACCCTCTTTCTTTTTCGATCCTTTTGGTGTCGGTCGTCGACGACGGTTGTGTTGACGCTCGAACGTGGCGTTTGCATTCAAAGTGACTTGTGTATCCGATCTAAAAAGGTGTTTGCGCACGAGCATGCATTGTACCCGCCCAACGTGCTCCCGTCGCATTTACCTTCGATACCGCATCGCGCGAGCAAACAGCCGCTCAAGGAGCCCGTCGAAGGCGGGATCCATCCCTTGTGTGGGTTCTGTCGCGAGTGCTTCTTTGACGACGACGAACTGTTTGTGCACATGCGCGAACGGCACGAGGAATGTTTTATATGTAAACGAAACGAGGTTCGAGATCAATAGTACGTCGTCGATGTGGTGGTCGCGCGGGCTCGTCGTTGACGACCCGTTTTAGCTTTCAAAATTGGGAGCGCCTCGTAGGTCGATTTCACCTTGGGCGTCGGTCGCCTTGACACTGTCGTCCGCCATAGGAGCTCCATTTTTCGCAGGCGCATTTCGCGTGTAGCAACGCCGTCTGTCAGGCTCAAAAGTTTGTCGTGTTCAACTCGGAGCTCGATCTCAGGGCGCATCAGGTAGAGGTACACGGGGCGGATATGAGCTCGAAGGATAGAAAGGATGCGCGACGGGTTCAGGCCGACTTTGAGTTTGATGATGCGAGTGGGAGCGGTCGGAGAGGACGACGTGATCGCGGGGATCGAGAGCGGGAGCGGGAGCCGCCACCGCCGCCTCAGATTGTTCAGGTGCAGGGTAGAGCGGGTGGGAGGCGACGGGAGGCGTTTGGGGGATTCCTGACGTCGGAAGGTACGCAGACGCCACAGCCCTCTGTGCCCAGTGGTCGTGCAAGTCCAGTAAGAGAGGACGTCGATGCCGAGTACGCGTTTCTCTTCAGGTGTTTTCTTGCTGAACGTTTATACTGGGAGACTTAGACGACACGCTGCGTTTATCACGCGGTTACAACACGTGGCGCCGAATCCGAACAATGCTGCCACCGCCGTGAAAGCTGCGATGCGCGGATACCGGGCCAACGAGTCGAGCGCTCGCGATCTGATCTCGACAGTTTGGAACGTCCTCGATAACAATCTCGACGATACCGCGAGCATCATCAATGGCGTCGTCAATCTCTTGGAAGAAGAAGAAAAGAAGCGTGATCTCTTGTCTGCATGGAACGGATTCAAGATCGAGGTCAGCACCGCGCGCGATGTGCACGCCCCCTACTGACGCCACGCTCCGTCTCTAGCAACGGCAACAGTTTCCCGATCTCGTTCCGACTGCGGTCGGGTCGGGCTACGCGGGGATCACGAGCGGGCGCGTTCTCAACGCCAAGCACGCGACGGCCTCTCGGTCCTCTCAGCAGTCTTCGCGACAGCTCTGGGATCGCGTTGCGCAAGCGGCCAGCGCGTCGTCGTCCTCGACGTTGCGGAGCGTCCCTGGTGCGGGCACAACCCCCGCTACGTCGTCGAACGCCGTCCACGTCGACCGGTTCCCGCCGCTCGCTGGGCCTTCGTTTGGTGTTGGCGTTGGCGCGACGTCTGGGTTCCGCCAACCAGCCCGACACACACCGTGGACTTCTGCGTCTTCCGCGGGTGGTTCTTCCACCGCTGCGCCCAGTACGACGTACGCGCCGCCCCCCTCTGCGTCATCGACACCGTCGCCCAAGAAAAAGAGCGCGGCGTCAACGAGGCACACGCAGCCGCCGACCCTGTCCGAGGCTGCGTTCCCGGAGCTGCCGACGGCCCAGCCGAGGGCGAGACCGCCTGTGGGTGGGAACGCGTCGTTGAGGCGTGTTTTGGGGGATGCGGCGGGGCCGCCGGCGACGTCTGTGTGGAGGGGGAATGGGGGTGGGCACTCGGGTGGGGGTGCGGGAGATGAGGTGGGTGTGGAGACGCAGACTCAGGCGCGGACACGGGCGGCGGTAGGGGAACAGGCGGAGATGGGGGGAAAGGGAAGAAAGGGGAAGCAGAAGCAGACGTTGTTCACGTTGGGGTCGTTTCCGACGTGAGTGGGCGGTGATGGATGTGGTCGTAGGAGGAGATGTGTTTGGATAGAGAGGTATCGCTTCCGTATGGAGATTGGTGCTGGTACTATGCTTGCAACGGAGTGGCTACTTGCCAGGATGGAGTCAGGGGCATAGATACCCGTTTTTGGTCATAGCGCTCATACGTTACTGCCAACGACCCCAACTTTGACCTTCACTTTCAGTGACTTTCACTGTTGAACCGTTCGACATGGACTCGGTCGTACTCGAGACGAACATGGGCGACATTCAATTCGAGCTCTACTGGGATCACGCTCCCAAGGTAAGCCTGCACGGCCTGCCCAACACCACCATTCCGAAACACTGGACCTCATGCGCTCGAGTCCCACAGACGTGCAAGAACTTTGCAGAGCTCGCGAAAAAAGGATACTACAACGGCGTGCTGTTCCACCGAATCATCGCCGTACGTCTGTCGTGTGGTCGTGCCCTCACAGTGTTTTGACGCATAACGCGTGCGTGTGTTTTTTGGCCAGGACTTTATGATTCAAGGAGGCGATCCGACGGGGACGGGAAGAGGTGGAACGAGTATATACGGGCAGCGATTGTATGTCTCTCCCATTCCCATTCCCATTCCCGTTTTCATTCTGACGTTTCGACCCCCAACCCCGCCCGGCAGTGAAGACGAAATACATCCTGAACTCCGGTTCACGGGCGCAGGCATCCTCGCGATGGCCAATTCGGGTCCAAACACCAACGGTACGTGACGATCCGCCGTATCGGTTCGAGCACACCCCTGATTCCTGACGCGCGCGAACACCAAGGGTCCCAATTCTTCATCAGCCTCGCTCCGACGCCCTTCCTCGACAATAAACACACCATCTTTGGTCGCGTCAGCTCGGGGATGCGCGTCGTACAACGGTTGGGCGCAGTCGCCGTGGACGCTCAGGATAGGTACGTCCGTTCCGTTCCGTCGGCGTGTGGTGTCATGAATCATGATGCATGAATTATGATGGCCGGACGCACGACGCGCATCATCGTTTCGTTGATGTTGATGTTTGATGCTGACTGAACCTTGGCGTTTTCGGTCTAGGCCGAGAGAGGAAGTCAAGATTTATAAAGCACGGACAATCGATTGAGGCGTGGCGACGTGATGGACGCATTCTTTGAGCGTCGCGGTGCCTTTTGCTCTGCGAGAAACAAGATGAGGGTGCCGTTGGGGTTTGGCGTGCTGATGGTCATGGCTCTCTACTGGAAGCCTACGCGTACGAACGGCCGTACCATGGGGTTGAATGTAATTTCCGAATAAAAGTGAACGTCGGGTTTTCTACGACAGCAAAGGGTTGTGCAGCGAATCCGAACCCGGATCAAAAAGTCCAGTACTAAGTATCATTGTCCGAATCATACGACTTGTACAAGGCATAGGCTACACATTTTTTAAATCTCGATTAATGCCCTCCCTGGAGGTCAGTAGCTATACGTCCGTGACGATCCATATATCAGGTACCTATCGTATCAGCACAATGTCCTCACAAGTACAGAATTACCGTGAACGCAAATCACATGAGTTTATGCCTCGGGCTGGACCGCTTCTGCCAGCGTTCGCTCGCTCCCCCCCGCATCCTTGACGCCATCACCGTACACCGTCTTGGAGTCCACCGGGTACTCTTGCACGAACAGCATTGAAATAAGAGCAATCCCTGCCAACCCCGTTCCCACCATCCACGTCGTTGCGATCGAACGCGCCCACGCGTGTAGCACCTCATTACGAAGGGTGACGTCCTGGTTGGGTTCAGCGCTGTTAGTCGACGACGACGACGGACGAACGCGAAGCGACGCACAGCAATCAAGTGGACCTGGCCGATGCTATCGTTGAGCGCGCTCATATCGTTGCCAAGCCCGAGACTGTCAAAGTTTGGAATGGCTGCGAGTTTCCGTGGAAGCACGGTGGCGATGATAGCTTCATCGACGGCAAGTCCCACCGCGGAGCCCAGCACGCTGAAAACCGCTGTCGTTTCTGTTAAACTGAACGCATGAGAAAAATGGGTGCTTACCGGAGGAACATGTAACCGCTGGTCGCCGTAGCCATGTCCTTTGTAGGCATCGCTGCCTGAAGTGCCATTATCGGGATCTGGTATAAAGAGCCTACTCCAATGGCTGCGACCAGAGGGAAAAGTTCTTGTTCGGCACTTTGGATCATTGGGCATCGTAAAGCACTTCTTCAAGAAAAAGCACGTACATGCTCGAAGTGTAGTCCAGCGTTATCATGAGGCCCGTGCCTATGGTGAACAACGTACTCCCAAACCAGATTGCTGGGTTGTTTCTTCCCATCCTTGAGACAATGAATCCGTAGATGACGGAGACGACAGAAGACCCGAGGATGAAGGAAAGCGATCTAAATACAAAGGGTGAGCAACTCAGACGGCCGTGAGCAGGAAAAAATAGGTACTTGATGCCTGCACCAGTAGCCGAAGCGCCAAGTACTGAAGAAACGTCAAATCCACAGTTCACATACAATAAAATCTGAAAGAAAAACCTTGGTAAAACAGGGGAAGGTAACTGACAATAAATTAGCATGATAATGCTGCCCGTCAATAGGAGTGTTTCTGTGCTCACTATACCATTGGAATGAAAACGGTACTATGGAAAAACGCAGCTACCAGGAGACAACCGGCGGTACGTGTCTTCGTCGTTATGTCAAGACACATGCCAACTTCAAACTGGAAACTCACTTTGAATAAACGAGGAGGAAGGATAGCCACACGTTTTGTGAATGCTTCGTTGAACCCGCCGAAGACAAGTAGAACCACCCCCATGACGAGCGGGGCAATTGTACTCCGTCCTGTCCCTTTAAAGGGGTAAGGAGGCAATCCATCAACAATGATGCAATGAACTAACAGCTCTCCTGGCCGAAGCTGAACCCTATGAGTAAGAAAACGACTCCTGCAACCAGACTGAACAGTCCGAGAAAATCAAGTTCGGCGATTTGGTCACGAATCGGGCGATTCGGAGGTGGATGGACGTTGAGAAAGATAAACAACAACGTCACTGCAATACCACCAATAGGCCTGGAACTCGGTGATCAGAAATGCTGAATCGGGTCTCACTATTGTAATAAACACGGACAGGTTAATGAAGAAACACCATCTCCACGAAGCATGTTGCGCTAGAGCCTTGGTCTATTTAGCCGTCATGGTTGACGTTTTGAAAAATATAGCCTTACACCACCAAGCAGTGGTCCAGCCACACTGTGTTCAGAACAACGTTAGCGGACGCGGAGCTCGAATCCACCGAAAGGACTACCTCGCAATACCATACGTAGCGCCTAGTAAGCCAGAGTAACGCCCTCGGCTACAAAATCGTCAGTTGGGTCAGGGAATGGGCCTTTTTGAACCTTGTATGCGTACTCTTTCAACGGAACGATATCCGAGATGATGATCATTGAGAGTTGGATGAGACCACCGCCTCCGATTCCCTGGAGCGCTCTGCACCCGATCAACCAAGTCATGTTTTGTGCAGCCCCACAAAGCGCTGATCCGAGCTGATATAACGGAAATGAGTAAAGGGGTACGCGCACTCCAATCGAGAAAACGAAAACAGACCAAGAACACAGCTATGCATGAGTAGAGGAGTGGTTTTCGCCCTAGTCATGGGTAAGGAATGCCATCCACACACGTCATCGATTAAAAATCCCACCAAACATATTGGATAGTTTTCCGTACAGGGGACCGAACGCGCCACCTGCAAGCAAGTATGCACTAATGCAACATGTGTCAACCTAACGGTGTATATGCTCTAAATGCTGAAGGGGACATACCTTCCAACCCAGCTGTAATTGTTGCCTCCCTGAAGATTGGCTACGATGGTGGGGAGCGCTGTTGCGACGATAGTCTTGCCGTCTCCTCATCAGTTACACTCCATGGCACGAAGACTTTGGCTCACCTGATCCAGCACTCCGAGGAACATCGTCAACACCAAAGCAAAGCTGACAATACCTAGCCTGTTCTCGGGGAGAACCTGCTCCTCATCTTGCCTGCAAGAAACACCTGGGTCCTTCCGTTCCGCAACGTGTTTTTCTTGATTGGGAGACTCGGATGCCATGGTCTTGCAGGTTTTTGGCCATCTGAAACAAC
>JBBPRK010001884.1:0-10116 GCA_038093075.1 Boletus patriciae | reverse complement strand
AGTCGAAAATTGGCTTGAATGGTTCCGGTGGGGTTCCCGCGAGGTAATTGGCTACTCGCTGGCACTCAGAGGCCTTCTGAGTGTCCTCGTGCCATGCCGACCAGTTCCGACCACCTGGTTTCAGGATAATATTAATAGCTTCGACTTTTTCATTTCGGGCCATTTCAAGTCTTCAAGTTGGTGAGTCTGGTTCCAATGGCCTCACTGAGGGCTGGGGCTCATAACCTATTGAATATGTAAGTACTCAGTGGTTGGGAAACCAGCTGAGGTGTAAGACTAACTACAAGCACGAAAATGGTGTGTGGGACGCTCCTTGAACCAGTACCACTACCACTTGGGTTTTCTCCCATGGTTCCACCTAAAATTTCAGTGGGCAATTCATGAGCGATGCTATGAACAGCCAGTTCATATCATACTGGTGCGTCTGACAATGCTACTAACCAGCCCCAATGGGCAGCCCCACCCGGCTTTCCCTACCCCACGTCTAACAACGATGCTAACCAGCCCCAACGGGCAGCCCTACCTGGCTCCTCTTACCCTGCGTCTAGCGATGCTAGAAACCAGCCCCCACAAGCAGCTGCACCCGGCATCCCCCACCCTCTACCTGCTAGTGGTGTGCCCCGAAAACCCCGCTCATGGGCGAATGCCCTCATAGCCACCCTCAACATGAACGGCCGTGCGTCCCCAGACTGCGGACCCGGCCCACTATCCAAATGGACAACGATACACCATGTCCTCCAGGAAAAGAAAATAAGCATACTTTGCCTCCAAGAAACCCACTTAGAGAACAAACATGTCCAACATATTGAGATACTCTTTGGACGACATCTCAAAGTCGTGAACTCAAAATACCCAACCAACCCCAGCTCCACAGCAGGTGTTGCTTTCGTCGTAAATAAAGAACTAGTAAATACACTCTCAATGACCACCACAGAACTGATTCCAGGGCGAGCAATGATACTCACCATCGACTGGCACAACAACCAACGAATGACCATCCTCAACATATACGCCCCGAATTCCCCACATGCTCATGCATACTTCTGGTCTGAAATCCAGAACAACCTAGACTGCCACCCACACTGCCCCAACCTACTCCTAGGGGACTTCAATGTTGTCGAAGATGCCATAGACCGAGCCCCAGCCCACGAAGACTATGAACCAGCAACATCCTGCCTGCGAGACCTGCGGAGTGCCATAAACGTACGGGGTGTCTGGCGCAGCGAAAACCCTACTACCCGTATGTACACCTTTGCAAGCAATTCTAACTCCCTATCCCGCCTTGACCGAATCTATGCACGTCCGGAACTTGCGAAATCCCTTTACGACTGGGATACAGCCACCACCTCCATCCCATCTGACCACAAATTGATTCTTGTATGCTTTGCCCCCCCGAAAACCCCATATGTTGGCCGGGGCAGATGGACCTGGCCACTCGGACTTCTGTCAAACAATGACCTGACCAAGCAAATTGCTGCCCTTGGTATTGAACTACAAACTGCCCTCGATGACCCAACAGTGCCCACTGGCTCGAATGCCCAACAAAAATGGAACCAATTTAAGATAGACATAACTGACCTAGCCAAATGAACAACGAGAGTCCAGCTAGCGAAGTTGGACAATCACATCAATACCCTAAAAAAGGACATAGCCCGTGCAACACAAGACACGTTGACTGACCAACAAGAAGCAACCAGATCTAATATTATTACACTGGAAAACGAGCTGAAACACATACAACGTAAACGATACAAAAACATGCATGCAAGGACCCAAGCCCAATGGCACGACAGAGGGGAAAAAATTAGCAAATACTGGACTGCAGTCAATACCCCTTGACGCCCCCATGACATCATCTACTCACTTCGTGACCCAAACACCAACACCCTCACAAAGAAATCTTCTGAGATGGCAGAAATCGCCTGAAACTACCATAATAAACTTCAACAAACCAACCGCCCAGTGCATGATGACCCACTCTGTGAGGCAGCCCGAATGAGTGTTCTCAGTGAAATCCCACCAGCCCAAACTCTCAACGACCAACACTCCCCTCTCTGCTCTATGATCACGGAGGACCAAATAACCCAAGCACTTCGTGTATCCAAAAATGGCACCGCTACCAGCCTTGATGGCATCCCATACGAACTATGGAAATCACTAAACATCCTACATGTAACCAATTCCAAACTACAAAAACCAACCTTTGACATCATCAAATGTCTGAGGCTCGTCTATAACAAAATACAAACAGAAGGGACCGATCCAACATCTCAGTTTGCGGTCAGGTGGATGTGCCCAATATACAAAAAGAAGGACCGGACCAAAATCGAGAACTACAGACCAATTACTCTACTGAACACTGACTATAAATTAATGACCAAGGTTCTGGCAACCCAACTTGCCTCACACGCCTGTAACCTACTCCACCCTGACCAAACGGGATTTGTCCCAACCCGATCCATCTTTGACCCCATTCATCTCACAGAAACAATGTGTGCCTATGCTGACTATATGGAAGAAAACAGTGCCATCATTGCACTAGACCAAGAGAAAGCATACGATAAGATAGACCACGAGTACCTCATCGATACGCTAAAGACCTTTTGCCTCCCAGATCTCTTTGTCAATACAATCAAATCAATATACCTTCATGCATCAACATCTGTAGCCATTAATGGTGTTCTAAGTAAACCCTACCAGGTGACACGAGGTGTTCGACAAGGTGACCCACTCTCCTGCCTCCTTTTCAACCTCATGATCGAGCCACTAGCAGTGGCCATAAGGAACTCCCCAGAGCTGACCAGCTTCACCATCCCAGGAACAGCTACGAATGTCCGAGTAAACCTATATGCAGACGACACCACAGTCTACCTATCGGAGTCTGATAAATATGACAACCTCCAAACAATTCTCTGGCGCTGGTGCTCTGCCTCAGGAGTGAAATTCAACATAGAAAAGACAGAAATACTTCCAATAGGATCCCACAACCATCGCACCACAATATTAACCACATGGAGACTACATCCCGATGATGATCCCCTACCGGAAACAATAAAAATCGCAAATGATGGCCATGTGATCCGATGCTTAGGAGCCTGGATTGGTAATAAAACTGACCAAACCCAACCCTGGAATCTGATAATAGACAAGATCATGTCCTCACTTGACCGGTGGAACACCAACAACCCGACCCTCGATGCAAAACGACTAATTATACAAATGACAGTGGGTGCTATGACACAATTCCTAACAAATGCCCAGGGTATGCCCAAGTCAGTCCTAAATGCACTTACAAAAGCTACTAGAAACTTTGTGTGGAACGGGAAGAAATCCCCCCCATTACATAAGCTTAAAGTGCCTTCACAGGCCTCAATGCGAAGGAGGCATTGACCTCCTCAACCTTGAAGCCCAAAACCTTGCAATTGAAGTAACCTGGCTCAAAAAATACCTTGACACGACTAAAGCATGCCTGACGTGGGCCTTCGTCACTGATGCACTTATCAATTGTATCAAACCTAATGGTATCCGGTCCCTCAGCAATGTCAATGTTTTCCTCACCTCCCTACGAGCACCAACCCAGCTATGACAATGCAAGCCCACCAAAAAACAAACCCCAATGAGAGTAATCACTCTACTGAAGACTGCAAAGCAAGTGAACCTATGCCTCGCCCCACGGAAACTATCCTGTAAGCTCAAAAAGCAACTACCTGCCTGGTTCCATGTTGGCATGCCCCCCAACCTCTATGACCAATGAAAAATGGCATGCCTGAAGAAAGTACACAATGCCGAAACAATCCGTCACCTACTACGGATCGCGAAACGAGTCACTGACCACAACTCCCCCCACCGACCACATCCCCACTGTGACTGTAAAGACTGCATGAAGGACCGTCAACGTGGATGCCCGAATCCACACTGCTGCACCAGTCTAGCAAGAAAGGTTGTGGGACATCTGGAACCTAAATTTGACCCTCTCACCCACCCAATAAAAGATGGGCTCACTCTAACCCACCGACGCAAGGAAAAAAACCAACGAGCAGTTATCAAAAATGGAGATGAGATCCTCTTTGACCCATCTCTTACTGCTAAACATAACATCAACGAGTCATTTAGAATCTTCACTGACCCCATGGAAATCTCAGAAGAACCGGCTTGGAGACTACAAAACCCTAGGCAGGGCAGGCTACCGGACCCACCAATTGTTGTCTACACGGACGGATCATGCATCAATAACGGCAAGAAGAACGCGATCTGTGGAGGTGGTGTCTGGTTCAGAGATGGCCACCCCCTAAACTGAGCTATTCGAGTACCAGGCACAGAACAATCCAACCAAACAGCTGAACTAGCAGCACTCGTCATAGCGCTCCAATTATCAAACCTCCTATGCCCCCTTATCTGCATAACCGACTCATGATATGCCCTCGATGGGCTTACCGAACACCTCACCACGTGGGAGAACCAAGGCTGGACCAACATCTCCAACAAAATATGGTTCCAGGTGGCAGCATACCACCTACAAAAGAGAGCCGCACCCACAACATTCAAGTGGACCGAGGGCCACTCAGGCAACCACGGGAATGAGGAGGCTGACCACCTCACCAATGAGGGCACTCTCAAGGAAGTACCGGACGACATCGTCACCACCATCCCCAACAATTTTCGTACCATGGGAATCAAGCTACAGTATTATCCACCACCCAAGCTCTCATCTACTCAGTGATCACCCAATCCAATCCCCTCCCACTCACCGACACCACAAACAACAACATTGAACGCACCAGACGTGAAATCCAAGACATGACGGCGAACTTGGAGACCAACCCCACCATCTGGCGCTCAATCCGACACCCAGACATTCGACGACCAGTACAATCATTCCTATACTGCGCAATGCATAACTCCCTACGAGTGGGAAAATTCTGGCTGCACATCAAGAATCTAGAGCACAGAGCGAAGTGTGCACTCTGTGGCGCACCTGTAGATGATCTCGAACACATCCTGACAAATTGCCCAAGCCCCGAATGAACCACAATCTGGGGAGCTGCCTGCCATGCTTGGCCTGAATCCCTCTCCGAATGGCGACACCCAACGTATGGACAGATACTCGGCAGCAGGTCACTTAGCCCCTCAGCCGCCACCGACCGAAAACACATGGCGCTCGAACAAGCGCGAACTCGACTACTTTGTATCACAATATCAGAATCCACCCATCTCATATGGGCCCTAAGGTGCGAAAGAGTAATCTCCAAGTGCACCCACACCATGAAGGAGATCGAAACTAGATGGCTAAACAAAATGAACCTGAGACTTAACATCAATCACAGACGTGCCGGACTCCCCAAACAACTGTCACTACCTCAGAAAATAAAGCAAACCTGGCAACCCATGCTAAATGGTGCAACGCACCTACCCGACAATTGGGTCACAGACCCGGAGGTTTTAGTGGGTATTATGCTGCCCAGGCCCTCTGACTAGACTGAGGAAACCAGACAGTGCATTGAGCCCCACACCCCCTATGCAACTGTAGGGCGTGTGTAAATGCATTTTCCCTCGGACCAGCAGTCACTGACTGCCGCCTTAGTGTATTGCGTAGGACTAGTCTAGACAGTCGCTACACAATAATATCACTTGTCCAAAAAACATTGTGCGTGCTTATGTAATCTACTCTCTCACGATTGTCCTCATAAGTAATTCCTACAGTTTGGCCTACCACAACAATACCACACACAATCGGAGTACCCAAAGATCATGAACGATCTAACCACTTCGATATCTCAATTTTACCAACCCTTATTGCTAGCTAAAACAAAACTGCACAGATAAACTTTGTGCAGTGCAACCAATAAACCCTGTATTGTATCCCCAGACCCTTCAACCCCTCGTCGTTGGGCTTTAAGTGAGTTGTATGTTCCGTGTCCGTCCCCTGAGTTGGAGCTGAAAGGTGAAAATCCGGGAGTACCACCATTTGCTGTCCCATGAAGTTATCATGATGTTGCAATGGTGAGAATGCTGACACCTCCTGCACCAATGGGAGCCGGCAAGACTCAGCAACAAACTCACTCCAAAATAACTACTATACGCACCAAATCAATCAAAAACACTTTGCCAGGGCAATTTACCCCAGTAGCCCCAGGGGTAGAAAAGAATGATGATGATGGTCCTTGGACTGTCGTGTGTCCCAGGTCTAGACAATGGTCCAGAGATAGTTTTGCGACTAGTAAAAATGACTGCTCGACTGGAGGTACTGTCTATAACAAACAGAGACACATTAAGCATAATGTGTTCAGCAACCATGGAAGGTCAAAGGGAGAGACCTCAGATGAATCTACAGGTACCAACAATTACAAAAACTATAGCCAAACTCTGCGAGAGGCAGAATGAAGCCTGACAAACAAAGATAAGCTTCGAATTCAAAGACAAACACATGCTGAGAGTGCGGCATGTGTTATCAATGGCTCTGATATGACCGGGGGAGAAAGCGCCCTGCAAGCTAAAGGAAAGGGTATTGACCCAATAAATTGGGAAGATATAGAACTGAATGAAAATGAGCGCAATGTTGAAGCGCAGCGCACAGTGCTTAGGAATTGGAATGAGCATAGGCTCATTTCCACCCTCACCAAACCTAGTGCCCCACTGATATACGATAGTGATGGTGATCAGATCCCAGGTTTAATGGATGACACTGAAAGTGAAAGTGAGCCTGAAATTGAACTGAGGACTTACCAAAAGAAAAAGATGAAGCCCTCTAAAATGGATGGACGAGTCAAGATGGCTAAAGCCCCATATGGGTTATGAGTCTCGGCTGCTCACTGGGCCGAGAACATTCGTTCGTGAGATGCTACAAGCCCTGAAAACAATCCTGTTCGAAGGATTATTCAGAAACCCCTGAAAATGCAGGATAAATCACCAAGAAAGTCAGCCACTTGAGTGGTTGAACCAGCACACCAGATTGCACCTACGAGCTATCTGGGAAAAGCACTTGATTGCGTAAAAGGGAAATGACAACAAGCACATGACTCAGACATCTTGGAAGGGCCTAGTCCCTCTTCGAGGTAGCGACTTGAGTCAGTCTAGTGATGACAACTCGAGCTCGACTACATTGTCATCCTCATCAGGGAATCGTCATCGTCGAATGAGAAAACAGTGGAGTTGTCATACTAAGAACAAAACAACCTGGCATTGTAAACGCTCTAAGTCCAGAGGTCGACATAAAAGGGATAAATCTGGATATGGGAAATTAAAGCCCATAGCCCCAACTAAATACAATGGCTCACCTGACTCATGAGCATATCATCGTTTTCTGACTGAAGGTGCTGCCTGTGTCGAAGCAGGACATGTCAAGACTGAAAAGCAAGTATTTGCGCTTTCGCACTACCTCACAGGTAAAGCGCACAAGTTTTATATAAGGGAAGTGGCAGGTGACCCGTACAGCTGGGAACTTCAAGAATTCTTCCTGAAACTGTTTAACAGTTGCTTTCCAGTTGACTTTCACACTAAGCAACATCGTAAGCTTGGTGAATGCTTACAACAGGGACATACCATTCGCAAATATGTAGCTGAGCTCTATGAGCTATGGAACCTGATTGGTGATGTTAGTGAGCAAGAGAAAGTGACCAAACTCTGGAACAGATTCCAATATTGAATCCAATCAGAACTGTGAAAAGACAAGCTGAATCCTGAAAAGTCATCGCTGCGTGAAGTCATCGCTGCAGCGGAGGTCATTGAAATCACACATTCCGTGGGTGGTAATAATAAATGTATCAATGAGAAGGGGTGTCCAGCCGGTGGGAGTAGCTCAAGCGGTCCATTATGACAAACCAATGGTCGCAGGAATGATGCCAGTTCTCAAACTGGCTAGGGGTTTCATTTGGCAGGATGACTTCAGTCTGGAACTGATAGATGGCACTCCCAAGCTTCACATACAGAGAAGCATTGGGAGGGGGGGACTGCTAAGGCAGGAAAAGAAATTACTAAGAAAATGAAATTGTCCAAGGAGGAACATGATGTGACGCAGTTGTGAAAGGACTGTGCTTCAAATGTAAAAAGCCAGGTCACTTTGTGAATAACTGTCCAGACGAAAGGACAATAGCTGGAAGCAGCAGACATAAACCTCCTGGAAAAATGAGTAGCTTTAGCATACAGATAGCCCCTGATGTTGAGAAGCTTCGTGAACTGGCAGACACAACAGAGAGTGTTGATCACCTAGAACTAGGTGAAACAACCCAACAAGCCTATCAAGGTACTTTAGGGAATCCGAGTAAGGGCACGATTGTGCTAAGCGATTGTCAAAGGGGAACTAGATTGCATGGTCTACTGGCAACTGAGGCTATGGTCAAGCGGCTAAAAGACCAAGGGGCGACTGTCCAAGGCACTAGCAATGGATCAGGAGTTGTCTGATGGCTTTGGTGGGGAAAGACCAAGAGAACTAAACTGTAGTTCTCTGGTGGTGTTATGGCTCGGTACGCCTAACAGAGTCCTAATGGACTTAGTCACTTTTTCCTTTCTCCCTTTATCTTATCAGATTAAACTTATGACAGCCACGCTATCTCTATGCTTCCCTTTTCTTTTCACATTATGCCTCATGCACTCCTCACCCTATTCATCTCTGTGCAGTGCATGGCTATGCACTACCCTTCTTCTCTTCCATTCCGCCACCGCCGTGCAGTTGCATCATGTTTCACTTCTCTTCCATTCCATGGCTGTGCTTGATGCATGCTTCTACCTCATGTTACTAGATACCAGAATACTCTAGAACACTCATCGGTAGATCCGGTACAAATATGTCCACACACATATAGTAGTATATAAGGGCGCAAGTTCCAGCCAGAGAACTCCAGTTTAGTTCTCTTGGTTTTTCCCCATTACAACCAGTGAGATCACCTCCGTAACCAATTGCTAGCGCTCTCGGTGCATTTTTCCCTTTCCTCGATTCCCTAGAGTACCAGTTGATGCTGGTTACCTTTGGGTTGTTTCAGGCGGTGGCTTAGGCCTTTAAATACTACTAAGGGATTTGTACATGATTGTACCAAATCTACCAATATGTGTCCGAACATAGACTAAGTATGTAAGTAACATGAGTTAGGGGCATGCATCAAGCATAGCCATGGAATGGAAGGATAGACATGATGCAACCACATGGCGGTGGTAGAATAGAAGAGAAGGTGTAGCCTTTTATGAAAGACATACATAGGAGGTGTGCATCAAGCACAGCCATGAAGAAGGCACTGCCTTAATGAAAAGTGAAAGGTTAACATGAGGCATGTGGTAAATGAAATGAGAAACATAGAAGTGCACAGCACTGATGTGATATGGAAGTCGTGCACTGCATGAGGTAAAGGGCAGGTGTGGGCCTGGTGTGAAGGCAGCGTAGCTGTTATGAAACTAATGGAGGATCTTATCAGTCAAGACAAGAGATAAGATAAGAAGCAAAAGAAAATCGTAAGTCCGTTATGTTAGGCGCTAGAGAGTGACCATAACACTAGGCTCTTGTGAGCTGATGGTTGAGAGCTATATATATGATAGATGGAACTGACCCTCATCATAAACAAATGGGTGACCCTCTAGCATGGTGAGTGGAACATGTACTTGTCATGAGTGCACAATATCCAGGTAATGATACTATGAAGCCTGGAACTTATCAACGAAATTGATTTTCCATATTTTGTGGTACCTCAACCCATCACATCATACTAGATCATGAAAAGTTTGAGGAGGATGGCGGAACAATAATTCATTCATACCTTTTGGAGAACCGGTTCTTCCGAATTGGGGAATGGTATGCCCAAGAGATGAACAGAAAGGGATATGGTCTAGTTGACGAACATATTGAACGACAACGCTCATTAGTAATGGGAAACGTTGTAGAGCTCTGCTCAGCTCTAGGTTGGAATCTTGACCTTCCGAGGCTTTCTAGCTATGTTTCCCATGCTCAACCGGTCAGGTCCGGTCCATATTACCGGTTTCCGGAGTCCCGGGAACCCAGTTCCCATGGTAGACCGGCCGGTCTAACTTTATTCCGCTTTTAGTAACATCCCCTTCGACTGTCTTGTGTTTATTGACATTTGGATACCTATTATTTAGTGTTCCGAACCTTATTTACAGTAACTACACAGTCCT
>JBBPRK010001883.1:0-10116 GCA_038093075.1 Boletus patriciae | reverse complement strand
TGTAGTTAGGCTTCCCAAGTCCAATGTGTAGGGTTTTGTGATAAATTGCTGCCTCGAGCAGCACAAATTTCGTTCTCATACATTGAGTTCAACAGAGTTTCTCAAGAAATTTACATGGCCCCATTCATGACACCCCCTGTAGCTTAAGTCCGAGGTTTCGAGGTTTTTCGAGCTGAATTGTGTGTGCTAAAGTCAAAACACGAACTCTAGGTGCAACACGACCTCGTGGGACTATCTAGTAAGGGTTCTTTGAATAGAATCTTTGCCGAGGTGAGTAGCGTTGACAGAAGGAGAACCGAACAATGAGTTGTTGTGAGCATGTTGTCATCTTGCTGCACATGCTTCTGATAGTGCGATGATCACATTTTACCCGACTTGGGGTCGTGATCTGTGTTTTGTTACGGTCGTGCGTGACTTCAAGTTAGAGCAAGTCTCTTGAAAATGAAATTTTTATGCTTCTTGCGAGCAGAGAACTATACAAGCACGAAAGAAGTGGATAATGTTCAAGCATCGCACCTGAACAATGGCCAGATGCGGCAGTAGCCATTGGGTGTTGAAACGTTGACCCTCGATTGATTGGATCAAAACTCGTCACGCAAAACGTGATTCTCGTTCCATAAAAGGGGCTATTGTTTCGTTTGGACTCTTTTATCAGTGGTGGTCCGTCACTCTGGACGTAAATCATGTCAGAATATTCTGAGATCGCTCGGAGACAAAGGGGCCCAGTGGGACAATTGAATGATTCTGAGTAATTCATGGGCCGCCAGCGCTCGTTGAACAAAAGAGGGACCACGCACTTGATTGGATTAGAAATAGACTGTCAACGGCGGCCGAGGAAAGCTTGAGATATCGGCCCATCGTTCTGTTGACTTCAAGCTTGAGTATTGGCTGGCAAGGAAATACGTGTACAAACATGAGCAAAGCGGGTGGTGCGATCTTCCACTCCCGCCACCTCCGGTGAACGTTGTTAGTGGGCCTGAGGGTTTCGAGACGACGCTCGCCATTCGGGGAGAACTTTGACACCAAAGAATCTATTGTCGCATCGGAACGGGCGCAGGAACCTTTGTCAGATGTGGCATCGAATATATGGGCAGTCTTGCCCTCCAATTCTCCTCCGTAGCACGTGAAGGAGACTGAGATATCTTGGCAATCGGTGTCGAGCTTTTCGAAGCATGACTGCGAATGGTCAGCATTGCACTTTAACCCTATCTGAGCGGTCGCACCGATCGTATACATACATCACAGGAAGGGTACAAGTAGTGTTGCGCGAGCGGGGATTTTTATGGTTCATATGACTGAGGGAAATGGAACGTCGGTCACGCTTATACGCTTACAAGCAAGATCGTCGCGAGACGAGGGTCTTGACAGGAGAAAGCAAGAGCCTGTGCTCGCCTGAATGGCTGTATCGCATGTTCTGCATGTGCCCGTGAATGCTTCGCAATGGACTTAAATGAGCGTGAGCTGAGAAGTAGGCTAAAAAAAATGAGGTCGTGTTCGAGTAGCCAATAGGGATAGAATCCTTACATCAAGGATGTAATGCAAGGGAAGAACATCCCTGAGAGCGCGGATTATGAACTTCCCATCATTTCTGCCACAGGCAAGATAATTACTGTCAGGCGACAGCGTAATACAGCGTATAGCACTGGGGAGCTCGATGATGGAACCCATCCCTAGCGTAGTAATGTTCCAAAATGTAAGCTGGGTGTCGTCGCAGCACGCGATAACCTTGCCATTCGTTGCATAGGACACATCGGTGCTCGGGGGAGAGACCGTCCAGAGCATCCAGAGCGCACCTGGGATGCTGGGACGCGGGTCGCGCGTACGTCCAGGTTGGACACCCCAATTTTGACACTGAAGCTTTGAAGGACAGAGTAACGTACTTGAGCCCTGGCAACTAGCAGATCGCTCACAAGTCTCATCAAATGTTGAGCACCAGGGACCGTTTTCGGGCCCATCACGATGAAGAACGTGATGGTCTGGAGATATCGCAGCAGTGCGAGACAGGGTAGTTTCGGCGATGGCGAGTCGAAGACGGAAAGGAAGTAACTATTACCAACGCGCTAATCGGACGTATCAGCCACTTCCAAGGACGGAGATGGATAGTACGAGACAAGTGGTTGGTGAAGAACGCGACAACATGGCATCAAGCGAGAGAGCACGCTGGTAGAGTTGACGGGATCAATGTTTCTCCAGATTCGACGAGGTTCACTTCGGCATCGGCAGTCGGGAGTTTGCGCTCAGGCTTTTTCACACCACTACCACTACAGAGTCGCCACGAATAGTCCTTCCATCACGGCCCCCCAAACAGTATCCCGTTGTTGTGCGTCCCATCGATACCCCTCGCGCGCTCACTACACAATCATTCTTCGCAGGCGTGTGTTCAACAGTGGGCGATGTTTCGCAAATACGCAGAGCGCGTCCGTCCGTGGTCCCTGGCGTGTCCCTGCCACCGTCCAACACAGCGCCATTGCTACCCCGAAAGCGTCGCTTCCCTTACTCCCGGATTTCACCGATCGCATGGAGCGAACTCAAGATGTCCAACCTGATCGATCCCAGCGTGTCGCTTCTCAAATACTTTGCAGGCCCAGGCGTAACGTCTATCTCGCTCTTCCTAATCTGCTGGTCAAATGACGTCTCCTCCGAGCTCGCGGTACTATCCTATACAATAACTTCGGCAGTCATGTTGATTCGGCAGTCACAGGCATGTCACGAATAGTCAGACAAGTAAAATAAAACTCCGCTCGAATCCCGGTAAGTAGTACAGGTATCATTGACAAGTGTAAACGAGGAGAACGCTATTTGTGAGTATTGGACAACAAGACCCTGTGCGGCTTCGACCGTTTGACATGCGAAGGTGAAGCAGCATCCTAGAAGGCTGCTCCAAACCAGTTGCTTGGCACATGTGCAGCAGGTCGACAGATTTTCAGGCTCAGCTGCGGCACCGCTCGGCGAGTGACATCCAGTGTGACGACCAGTGTTTTCACTATCTTGCTCATTTCTACTTCAATTGAGCTCGTTCAAGCTCGCAGACCTCCGAAATACGTAAGAGATGCAATGAAGTTGAGTGGACAATGAAAATTGTGTGCGGAATCTTTGAAGGGTGCCGAATCAACATGACTGCCGAAGTTGTTGTATAGGATAGTACTCACCGATCTCCCCATCCTTTGCCCCAACCGTCAACGTCACCTCATTCACCGCGTTCTTCCCACGCTCCTCGTTCAGCGATCACTCCCGCGAAATCGGTGACATCGTCCGACAATGGCCGCACCTCCGCGTCTTGCGCAGCTGTGCACTCCCCCAGCCAGTCATGGACACAGTCACGAGTAGACAGACGCTCGACACCCTTAGCATCGAGCGCGCTGTACGTGAATTGACTCCCATCCGCTCTGTTTGCGCTACCTCGAGACCATCCAAGGCAGCCCGACAAGTTTCCATCTACGGATCGGCGCGGACGATTCAACGACGGCGGATATGGAGGCGCTGGTGGGGTGTTGCCGACCCGGTTAGATACGCTCACGATCGAATTGACCTCGTCGTATTGGAGTACCCCCGCGAGCGACTCTTTTTCCCTCTCGTCTTCCCTCCTCTCTTCGCTCGCTTCCTTTCCATCGCTGAGGGAGTTGGACGTGAGCATGTATTGTGCGGCCGAGGTGGACGATAAGGGGTACGAGACGTGGATAGCGGGGTTGAGGGGGTTGGCGAGTTTCAAGGTGGGGGGTGGCGGATGTGTCCAAGGCCAGGCCGCTCGTGAGTGTCGGGGCGGTGTTGGCGGTGTTGAGGGCGTGTCGGGAGTTGGAGACGTTGTGGATCGTGTTTGATGGGTCTTTAGGGGTACCGTCCGTGGACGACAAGGGGGGGCGACGGGGGGAGTTGGGCGAGGTGCAAAGGGAGGGCGGGGGCGGAGACGAAAATGAATGGGGCGTGACGAATCACCACATTACCCACATCCGGGTCGGACATTCGCCGGTTGGGGAGGACGATAAGGGGTTGGAAGCGCTGGCAGGGTGTTTGAGGGCGGTGATGTCGCGATTGGAAAAGATCAGGGCGGACAGGTATCCGTTGGAAGTGTGGGAGCGGTGGGGGAGGGTACAGGAGATGTTGGTGTGGAAGTGAAGAGCGTATGTGGGTTTTTCTTTCGTTCATTGCTTGGATGGTATCCGTTCCGAGTCTCCTTATTGGTCTCCGGTCCCATCTACGCAGCGTACTACTAGCTTTACGCGTGTTGTACAGATAGTGTATCGTTTGTGTGGTTGCGTCGTGCCATACGCAGGGCAGCTGATTAGTACAGGCTCTTTCCAGAACTTCCGAGTCATGTTTCTACCGGATCGATGACCAATAGAGCGGGACGCCTTTTCGACGTAGGACCCGGCGGTCGTGGAAGTGGAACTTGAAGCGCCTTGCCAAACGGACGGCGCTCCCGCGCGCCAGTGTGCGCGGGCTGGAAGTCGTGCGAGGCTCCTCCTCACCGTCTAGCCGTTGCCTCAACGCCTGACTCGGACGGTCGGGGTCCAGCACTACGATGAAGTCGAAAGGAATTCGCCACGCCAGGGTAACAAGACATATACGCTCATGATCATGCACCTTCGTCCAAGAGATCATGCGGCGCCTCGCGTTTGCCATTCGAAATCATGAAAATGAATTGCAACGTGGTGGCGTCGGGGGGCCTCTGCCCGTCTATGCGGCGGGCGAATAAGCAGCCGACTCGGATGATCGCAACGCCCAAGCCTCCGTGGACGACATTATGACACCCCCAGTAACGTGAATCTGGTATTTACGAGGGGCGCGCGCGTTCCGATCGTTTGGTGCACGGATGAACATCAAGTTTATCCGGGATATGCAAACGTTCGACGCGACATTTGGCCAGTGGTCCGAGCGTATTGTGATGCGTACTTATGCCAGTCGACTTCAGGCTTGTCAGGTTTAATACGGTCGGGGTTCTGTTATCTGGGAATGGCTTGCACTCTTCAGTATCCAGGCACGACGACACAACAACTTTACAAATCAGAACCGATCACTAGTACTACTAATCTCTTCGATTTCCTCCCAGGCTGTCTCGTTCACAATCCTAGTGGCGGCAGAACTCTGCTAGGTGCACTCCTCCAAGGCCTGCTCGTCGATGATGTCAGAGGCTCGACGAAACCAAGCGAAGCCAATATCCACCATCCAACCCTAAGAAGGGTGTCATCGAGATTAAGCTTCCTCAATAGCAGAACATACCATAACGTTCGCAGTGGTAGGCATTGCTTGCTCAGCGACAACGTCGGAGGCTCGTTGGAGCCAATTATCCGCTGGCCATTGCTGGAAAGGGTGTCATCGAGATTAAGCTTCCACAATAGAAGGACATACAATAACGTTCGCAGTGGTAGGCATTGTGTGTGGATACCTATAGCAGGGGGAAACACTACTGTTGCTGAAGGACTGATGAATTCTGATCGACCCCAGGTCTGATTTTATATCCCTTCGTGCCAGTGGTTCAAACAAACCATCACAACGATGTATGGGCGCACCTGTTGATGGGCTGAGTTGTGTCGTCCTTCATTGGATTAGAAGCCTGACATACCTTCAGCGGTCGCCCGACGCTCTGTACCAACATCCGACTAAGTCCCGGCCTTCCCTAATCGAGGATACCGAACTAGAAGACACTTTTTCGGGTCGCTTAGAGGCCCATCAGCCAATGAGAGGGCTTAATAAAACCTTAGGAGGAATGGAAGAAACAAAACTTACGATGCTTGATCGGATCCCAGTGGAATAGGACTGGGAAAACATGTGGCCGCAATTGGGGAGGGGAATTACGTTGTAGAACCGATTGCACATGTCGAACGTGATACAAGGAGGCAATATGGGCCCCGTCCACCGCGATTTGAACGGAGATGAGTATTGATTTCGGGGCCAATAAGTGTTCTTTGAATATAATCTTCGCCACGTGAGCAGCAGTGCTGACAGGAAAGGGAACCGAACAATGAGTGCTTGTGAGCATCTTGTCATATTGCTGCACATGCTTCTGATAGTGCAATGATCGCATTTCACCCGACTTGGGGTCGGGATTAAAGCGAGCCCCTTGATGGTGACTGTTAGGTTTCTTGCGCCAGCGAGCAGAGAACTATACAAGGACGAGA
The DNA here is from genome assembly GCA_038093075.1 of Boletus patriciae. Classification (NCBI taxonomy): domain Eukaryota; kingdom Fungi; phylum Basidiomycota; class Agaricomycetes; order Boletales; family Boletaceae; genus Boletus; species Boletus patriciae. Next base: position 4,000 of record JBBPRK010001883.1, on the reverse strand, counting down.
GAAACGGATAATACCCAAGAACGATCTTTATAACCCTTCGTGGATCGAATATATATCACACCTGAACAATGGCCAGATCGGCGGTCATTGGGTGTTAAAACGTTGACCCTGAATTGATTGGATTCACGCAAAACGTGATCCTTGTTCCATAAAAGGGGTTATTGTTGCTTCTATCAGTGGTAGCCCATCACTCTAGACGTAAATCATGTCAGATGATGAAAGCCATTCTAAGAGCGCTCGGGGACAAAGGGGCCTAGTAGTGGAATGATTCTAAGTAATTCATGGACCGCCAGCGCTCGTTGAACAAAGTTACCAAAGAGGTACCACGCACCTGATTGTATTAGAAATAGACTGTCAACAGCGGCCGAGGCAAGCTTGATATATCAGCCCAACGTTCTATTGACTTCAAGGCCTGAGTATTGGCTGGCGAGGAGGTACGTGTACAAACATGACCAAAGCGGGTGATGCGATCTTCCACTCCCAGTGAGCGTTGTTAGTGGGCTTGAGGGCCTCGAGACGCTCGCCAGTCCAGGAGAACTTGACACCAAAGACTCTATTGTCGCATCGGAACGGGCCCAGGAAGCTTTGTCCGATGTGGCGTCGAATATATGAACAGTCTTGCCCTCCAATTCTCTTTTGTAGCACGTGAAAGAGATCGAGATATCTTAGCAATCAATGTCGATTTTTTCGAGGTATGACCCTTGCGAATGGTCAGTATTGCATTTTAACCCGATCTGAACGCTCGCACCGGTCGTATAAACACATCACAGAAAGGGTACAAGTAATGTTGCGCAAGCGGGAATTCCTATGGTTCATATGAGTGAGGGAAACGTCGGTCACGCTTATACGCTTACAAGCAAGATCGTCACGGGACGAAAATCTTGACAGGAGAGAGCGAGAGCTTGTGCTCGCCTGAATGGCTGTATCGTATGCTCAGGCGGTATATGTGTCCGTGGATGCTTCGTAATGGACTTGGATGACCATGAGCTGAGAAGCAGCCAAACAGGATGAGGTTAACTCTTACATCGAAGAGTTAATGCAAGGGAAGAACATCCCTGAGCGTAGATCTTCCCGTCGCTTCTTCCACATGCAAGATAATTACTGTCAGGCAACAGCGTATAGCACTGCCGATCGGGCCGAAGGGAACATCAACCCTGTCAACTCTACCAGGGTGCTCCCTCACTTGTTGCCATGTCGTTGCGTTCTTCACCAACCACTTGACCACCATTTGAAGCGGCTGATACGTCCCATTAGCGCCTCCGTCTGCGACTCGCCATCGCCGAAACCACCCTCTAGAGTCAAAATCTGCCTTCCGTCGTGATTGAAGGTGGCCGCGTGCTCGCCACACAATCATTAGTCACGTTCAAAGTAGGCGCTGATAGCCGCTGATAGCCGTGGAAGACCATGGAACGTTGCAACTCGAAGGTCACAATTGAGTCGGAGCTTCAAATTCCATGCCTCCCATTTGCCCATGCATTAGACGTTCTGCACACCTGTGTGCAACCAAAATCCCCATGGCCTCCAACCCCCATGACCAAAACTCTCGACCTCACCCGGCGGCCCCAGTAACGAAGCAATCGACTCGGAAGACTCTCCCACAAAATGCCAAGCAAAAGGCTACCAATACCCAGGCTGCTGGCGCTACAGTCAACTCCTCGCAGGAGTCGAAGATACGGGCGATCTTCTGGGATCTGCACCACACAGAGTCACTCTTATCCTGGCTCTCATCTCATCCCTCCGATCGTGCCATGCTATTTTCTGAACGGAGGGATACCACTACCATGCAAGCAAAACCTTCTGGCCGGACGAAGAAAGATATCTGGGCAGTGATTGCGAAGAACATTTTTGAAACGGATGCCACATACAGGACTCTTTATGGAGTACAACCAGACAAATTTGGGACTGCTGTAGGCAATCAACTGACATCGTGAGTCCATATCATATCGGTGTCAATGATGGTACTAACTTGGTACTATATAGCTTGAAATTGAAATACCGAACACAAACCACGAAGTTAAAACAAAGTGGAGGTGGGATTGTGCCAGGAAACCCTCAGTATGCAAATCTCATTCGTACACCATGTCCCACATGTATTGCTATCACTTATGCATTACTGATGTTTGCTAGAACAAGTCAAGACTACTTTCCCCTTTTTCGAGGAATGCAATGTTATGTGGAGGGGTAATCCAACCTATGATTCGCGGATCTTTTCATCGGCTCCCGGTGAAAATCGCACCACAGGTTTCCTGCAGATGATCCAGTGAAGCACTCTGCCATCAACTCCTGGCCCCTCCTCAAGCACAACCACTCCTCAGGCTGTCAGTGATGTTACAGTGCAGGATGCCTCCACTACAATTGGTGACGATCAGGACGACTTTATGCAGCAGCAACCCGGTCCTGGTGACATGGAGGGACAGATTGAAGGTGATGAGGAAGAACTTGGTAATGAGGAAGGACTTGCTGGTGCAGACTGGCCTGGAGAACAGGTTAATACCATAGGATATGACGAAGACACGATTCCGGCATTCGATGGTGGAGATGGCATGACGTATGACTTCAGTGGGATCAATGATGATATAGATGCAGATGTTCCCAATGATTCTGATATGAGCCTCAGTGAGGCTCCTAGATCCGAAGGTCGCAAATGGCTGGTGTGTATCTTTACTACATTTCTTCCACACCCAGCTAATAATTTTCTTCATCAGCTTTCAAACGATCCTAACGATGTGACACGTCCATCTCGAAATCGTCTGAAGTCAGCTCATATCCCTGTCAAAGCTACAACTCCTGCCTCTGACAGACGTGCATTCTTCAAGAGTGCCATGACTACATATTGCCGCCCTCTGCCCTCCACCCTCTGCCTCCTCCTCCGCCACTACATCTACAATTTCACTGTCCACTGTACGTGGAGGGACTCCTCGGGTGGCAACCTCCATCGCTAGTGGACCATCAAAGGGAAAACGTTCCGTTCATCAATTTCAATCTAACCTGGAAGAACGTCTCAGTAGCTTTCACAAGGACACCGAGGAACTCAAGATATCTGCTAGCACTATGAAAACGGAACACTACCTCGCAAAGATGAATTTTCACATGAAGGAGAAGGAGATTGAGTTTCTCAAGGAGGAACATGCTGGCGAGCGTTGTGCATAAGAGTTGAAACAGGCCGAGATTGAACTGAAGCTCGCCGAGGCCAAAGCCTATGAGAAAGAGGCCAAAGCACTTCGTCTCAAGGTTAAGTTGGCAGAGATGGCTCAATCCTCATCCTAGCTCTTCGTCTCTTTCCCTCATGCAGTGTCCTTCATTTTTTCTTCACGCTGTAACCCGCCCTGTTGTCGTTTAACATTATGCAAGTGTTGTACCTCTACACAAGTCAGAGATGTCATTGTGCACAAAGCTGATCTATCAGGTTCTCTCGAAACTGTTGACCTTCCGTCCCTTCTCCCTCACACACTACTACATCATCACCGTCTTCGGCTAACCCCTTCCATTCTTGCATAGCCCAATGGATCGTTGACTCTCGGCCCTGTCGTTCTTCAAAACGGATGATCATATTGTGAAGAATTAGGCAGCATTCTACCCAGTACACTGCAACATGTAAGTCTTCATGTGTTCGTATTTGCAGTCGAAGTTCATGCAGTGATTGAAAACGTCCTTTCAGCGCAGCAAATGCATGTTCAATGCGTACTCGTATCTATAAAAAATGCAATAAACTTACAGCGCTTTGCAAATCTCTACGGAAAATGCAATTGAAAATTCATGTGTGGTGATGCAGGACCCCGAGCTCAGCTGAGCGTGTGGGAAATGTCACGCCAATCACACATCACGGACCACACTACTCACTAGCACTCACCACCACTCACCACCACTCACCATGGATGCATGATGCGACAACAATGGACGGATTGGAGAAAGTTCAGTGGGATGAGTGCCATACTTTCCATTAGCTGGTCCAATATTACTGTGGAAAAACTATATACCATTGATTTTCGACTTGCTGAGA
>JBBPRK010001882.1:0-10122 GCA_038093075.1 Boletus patriciae | reverse complement strand
TGGCGAGAGGTCGCGCAGACGAGACGGTCGGGTCTGACAGCGCCGCGGGTGCACGAATCGAGTCGAGTGACCCCGAAGGTGTCCAGGTCGAGCCAGGGGGCGAGACCACTGACGGACGAAACGGAAGCATCGCGCATGAAGACGCGGACGCGGATGTCGACAGGGTGGCCGGAGAGGCGCGCCGAGATGCGCAGGACAATGGGGAGAGCGCCAGGACGTGTCGAGCCAGCGAGAGAGAGGGGGAGTGTGCGAGCACACACGATCAAGCGACTGACGAAGAAAATGATCAGTGCCCCTCACCAGGAGTCGATGACATACCTGAAGACCCACCAGAGCCACCCGACTCACCAGACGAGGCCGCGCAGCGCACAAATGAGCCCCCGAGTGCTGAGCTCGAGGGGGAGTGGAAGGATGTTGCGAGCTGCGACGACGGACCTACCAGAGATAAACCGGACGTGACAGGAGCATCCATAGGTGATGAGGACCCTAGGAACCGACCTAAGGCACTGCAGAACACGTCAGAACGCGAGCGCGAATACTCGAAAGGAAGGAGTCGAAATGACTTACCTGGAGGAGGTCGAGACGACCGAGGTGATCCGGGGAGCACAACATATGCGTCGGGAGCGTCAGAACACATAGAGGACGTCAGGGACAGCCCGAGGAAGCTGCAGAACGCGTCGAAACACGCCAGTAAACGCTCAGAGAGAACAGGTCGAGAAAACTCACCTTGTAGACCTGAGGGGGAGCCATACGATCCGGGCAGCGAAACGCTCGTACCAGGCAGTGTCCAGAGCGACCAGGAAGGTCCTGAAGGCGTCAGAAACGAGCGTGTCAATGGAACGGACGCACCATGTCGTGATACAGGCCCAGAAGGGCACTTGGAGGTGCAGGGGGAGTCCAGAGGCATCGAGGTCGATTCGGACCGCCATAACGTTCTAGAGGGCACCGGACATGATGGGATACACCCCAGGACCGAGGAGAACCAGTGCTACATCGAAACGAACATGCCAGGTCGAGATGGAGACCCAGAAGGGCATAGAGTCAAGGAAGGCGAGTCGGGAGAAGTCGGCGGCGAATGGGAGCGCCAAAGCGACGGCAATGGCGTCGTATACGAAGGGGATAGGTGCTGGATGGATGGCGCAACGAGCGGCGCACGGCGCGACTCGAAACGAGTTGGATCGCGACCGCTAGCTGGAGTCGAGGCGAGTCAGCACGAACAGCGCAAACATGAGGCAGCGCACGTACCTGGGCCGTCCACACCACTTCCCAACGACCCCAAGCGACCTACCTACCAGCTGAACCCACCGTGTCGTCGAGGACGACTCAAAACGAAATCTAGAAGAGTCAGTCAAACCCGAGCGAGGAGATACGCCTACCAAGCCATACGATCGTGTCAATACCGAATCAGGCGAGCCGGATACGTTGTATATGTTGTACAGGGACCTGGGATGGTGCAGGAGCGACCGCGGGCCACGAAGCGCGAAGACGAGACCACTGGAGTCGATCGAGGCCGACCGCGCATACCGGGAACAGCAAGGACGTTAGCCGAGCCGCGACTTGCCATATCGGGCAATCGCTCGAGCGCAGCGCGCTGCTGCCACCTCGAGTAGGCAAGATCCCTTTTTCCCTTCGATGATTCAATTCGTACAGAGGTACATTTGGTACAGTTTCATTTACTTCTATCTTTTCTGCCATAGAGCAACCACTTTGAGCTAATCCTCAGCCCTTCGTGTTTGAGGGGGAGTGTTGGAATTATATTCCGTATATAGTATCATTGCTTACTAAGCATAGCTACATCGCACATTAGCTTTTACCTTAGTTTACTTAGTGACTACTGAGTATTCTACAGGTACAGTATCTTTACCATTTAATATAGTGACTACTGAGTATTCTACACGATCACCCCCAGCATGTCGTCAGCATCATCCACTGGCAGCGCTCACACCAGAGCCCCCGATAGCATCATGATCCCTACTGACAATGCTTTAGCCAAGGTCGAGGAACAACTCGCCAATCCCCCCCAAGAGATCCATGGCAACCCTATCGCCGCAGCTATCATCACCTGGGTAGTTGGAGTGTTTACTCTCCTCCTTAGATTTCTCCACGCCACGCATCATAATTTCCATGACACCAACGCAGAGTTCCTCGCCCGCATCGACACCATCGAAGAAGAGGCTGCTAGGTCACCTTCCACAGCAACCCACCACCTCCCGTCGAACATCCCTGATGTGGGAACAAGCGCGGCAGAAGCACAAGCAAGAGGAGGCACGGCAGAAAGAAGACTGCTGCACTGCTCCAAGTGCCATGCCTGTGGACACAGGACCACTGAGTGCCTGACCACAAACCCCGCAAGTATGAGGAAGTGGATAGCCGGTAACCAGAAGGCACGAAAAAGCGCCAGAAGCAAAGCCGCATTTGGCCCATTCCCAGCCATCACGCCACCGCCGCCGCCACCCCTCTATGCCGCATACGCTACCCCTGCCAACACCGCTCTACTTACGGCCGCAATAGCCAACGCCAAGGAGTTACACAGGAGGAAGCGACAATCGGGCAAAGATCGGAAGAAGCATCGCGCCGCTACAGCTACCCAGTAAGCTGAGCTCTGCTCGCTTCTGGGGGAGTGTTGGATTTATGGTGTGCCCAGTATGTTGCACATGGTCTATAGTTGTATATATGTATATGTCAGTGTTTGCGCTTGTATTACGTGTACAATATATATGCTGGACAAGGGACCGATGGGATCTTTCCCATCGGTTATCACCTTGTTCAGGCCCATCATTATCTGCACCCTAGTCTCAGTCAACGTCTACCCTATTCTTTAAACATGGATTTCTCTGTACCAAGAAGCAGGAAAGTTAACAGCAAGAATCCCTGAGGTGCCTGGAAATGGGGAGGCTCAAAAAAGGGCAGGGAACAACATTAACATTACCTTGCACATGTAGTGATCGTCAGCACAAAGCGGGGTGTGGCATCAGTCTGTTCGGGTGCGAGAGAGTTTCAGCAAACCTGAGTACAGTATGTAGTCTCCAAAACATGCACAACTTGAAAATGGAAAGATCACACTTTTATACATGGTGGGACCAACATTTCCTGGAGGGGATGCTCTGAACCAGGAACAGACATTGCATCTATAGAGGAGTTAATATGCTCCGCAGGCATCAAGCTGACGAAAGGAAATGATGAGTATTGAAGCCCATAGATACTGGCTGCTTTCCATTTTAGAAGTCTCGAATGTGAAAACATGTCCCTCCTGGCATGACATATACTGTACCACTTCCCATCCAAACATCACTCTTCCTCGCTTTGATCCCCCAAGAAGGCCATGATGCTCGCACGAGCATTCTGCTAAAATGATTGACATTGACGCACCTTCTAATCAAACATGATGTCACCCACTTACCCTTTTTCGCACGGGCACATCTGCATTGCTGTCATCTGTATCCATAGTCTCTCCTGTCTCGGATGAGCTATGCAGTCCTTTTCCACATCTCTTTATCACCTTATCGAACTCTTGCACGTCCTCTGAGTACGATGAAAGAGTTGAATACGGAAACCAGGCGGTTAAATGGGAACCCACTGAGTTCTTGTGCCAGTTCCCTACGTCTCCAAACTGTATCACAGCGTCATCCCAAAGGTCGTCAAGGATCGAGTGAGGGTGTTTGATTTGTTGCGAGGGCTTGTCTAGTCCTTCAAATTCCTTCTTCCAGACCTTGCGCACTCTAGAAGAAATTATGTTAATCGAGGCGCTTGGCACACTCCCGCTGACCTTGAGTTTGTTTGCCATTTCCTCGTCTTTGGACAAAGTTTCTTTCTTCTTTCCTCGTTTCACCTTCTCGTCACTCTGGGGTTTTATGGACTGGTGGTAGGTGAGCAGGGAGAGCAGATCAGTCGCAGTGATTAGTTCAATCTCTTGGAACCACGACGGGATGAGCGGTTGTGTCAACGTGTACCTTGCAGCGAGTAGCGTCTCTTCCCTCAAGAGTCCTCGATGTGCAATCGCAAAGCATCGCAGAGGCTCCGCCTCAAGGATTTTTGGGTTTGCGATCGCCTGGCGAGCTTTCTTCTCGATGGTATCGAGAGAATACTTCCTGGCTGCCTCGAGAACATCTATAGCATCCTCGAATACCTCTATGTCGGGGTCGTCCACCAAGGTACACGGGTAGCAGAAGCGGAGAAGGGCGTCGAGAGTCTTGCTGTCCTCTGTCACGGGAACGACAGCAAGGCCGCCCTTGGTCTCCTGATCCCCGTTCTCTTCGACAGGTTGAGGGATATCGAAGAGGGTTTCAAAGAATGGGGATGCAAGAGAGAGGAATAGCTTGAAGACACGAAAATCAACACCGTCAGACGAACGCAGAATGATGTCCACCTTCGCGTGATCAAACGGTGCCTCAGCATAGCCAGAATCGGCCATTGTCGCAGACGCTTATGGACCACGATTAATGTTAAGACGGGTGATGGAGATATCGTAACTCACTGAGCACTAATGGAAAGAAATCTACGTAGAGTCGCGACCCTCTCCTATACCATGACGTCAGTAACGGCAAGCCGCGAGAAAGATGAACCTGTACCTCTATCGTTTCTGCAAACCATTCAGAGCTTGCCACAAGTCAGTACAGGACTACCTTTAACAGGACAGGATATCCTCGTTACTCAGTCAACGCTGGATCCCCCATTTGTGAAATCCACATGAAGGTTGGGGTGCGAATGAATATAAACCTCTCGTCAATCTCTTGCGTAGTATACAGAGGCACTGCCTTCGCACTCTAGCTAGGATGCAAGCCCCACCACATCAAATCTTTCGATGCCGGAGTCGGGAAGACATTAGAACACCAGCACCAAATTGATCTACAGGGAAAATATCGGGGTTTGGCAAAGGTATTTCTCCACGCAACGATAACGGGGCCTACCTCGGAAACCACCTCTTCCACTTTCCTTGTCAACAACTCGGAAAAGTCCCGCATGTGCTCTGAGATATTGATAGGACAAGCCGGGCAGTCTCTCGCCCTAACGCTCTGCACAGTTTTCGCCACAAAGTTCTCCACAGTTGCCCTGCATGGCTTGTCTCGTAGCGCCACGAAGGTTTCCTCCATGAAGTCCCCCCACCACTGGAGTGGCTGGGAACCGAATAGCCTATATTTAGCCGTAGTTGATATTACGCATGCACAATTTCTATCGTCATGGTCAGAGACAAGTCTGCTTTTCTTCTTAGTTTCGATGCGGGGTATCTTCACAGAAAGCCATGGACAGTCCTGACTGCTTCCGCAATGGGATTGGATCCACGACACATCGTTCGTCAGCGCATATACAGCATCACCACAAGTTTGGTGGTAGGCAAGCAGCGCGAGCAGATCAGCCGCGGTGATGAAATCGATCTCTGGGAACCATGACGGGATGCACGATTGTGTTAATGTGTACTTGGCAGCGAGCAGAGTTTCCTCGCGCCCACGTCCCCGGTGCGCGATCGCAAAGCACCGAAAGGGCTCAGCCCCGAGGATTTTAGGGTTTGAGAGAGCTTGTCGAACTTTTCGCTCGATGGTATCAAGAGAGTACTTTTGAGCAGCCCCAAGGACGTCGACGAGATCCTCCAGCACCTCGAGTTTGGGATCTTCTGCCAACGTGCATGGATAGCAGAAGCGAAGGAGGGTATCGAGTGTCTTGCTGTTCTCTTGCACGCAAATGACGGCGAGACCGTCCTTAGTCTCCTGGTCATTGCCCGCTTCGGTAGGCTGAGTGATTTCGAACATGGTCTCGAAGGATGGAGATGCAAGAGAAAGGAAAAGTTTGAAGACACGAAAATCAATGTTGTCTGATGAGGGCAGGACGATATCAGCCTTCGCATGATCGAAAGGCGCAGCGGCATAGGCAGAGTCTCCAGACATTTTACATCTGTAGACAAAAGTTACGACGGTCCAATGAAGTCGTGAAAAGCAAGGTTGGAGCTACGACTCACTGGGATGTTTGTCGCGAGAGGATGAAGGAAGTCGACAACCGGACAAAGATTTATAGTCTGCGGAATGGTTCGGCTTCTGCCAGAACACGAGCATACCACCTGGTATCGAATGTCTCGAAGGCTGGTCGGATGGCACCCATCGGTCGAAATCCGACCGTCGTGGTTAGAATCTGAACAAACCGTACACGGAACGACGTGTCATCTGTGGAAGAGGAAAGAGTACCATCTACGTTGACGGTTTTTCTCTGTCCATGGTTACTGCTACATACCTTGTTAAACGATTTGTGGAAAATGCTCGGAATCCGAGGTGCCGAGGCCGAGGCCAAGTCCAGTCCCACGAGAACCCAGTCTTTGATTCACAACGATGTGGTGCATGTAAAGAAAGGCTGGAAGTGGTTGGCAGACGTATTTGACGCGGTCAACGGGGTGGCGGGAGTAGGTCACAACTAATCGACATGACGTAACGACGCGACCCAACTTCAATCAATCCACGACACGTGACATGGACAACCTGACCGTCGAGTGCCCCATTCATCTTGATGCAGTCTCCATCAAGGACATACTCGTGTTCAGATGCGGTAGCTCCACGAATCGGTTCAGTGCTATTCACGTGTGTGCTAATTGAGACGTCGATAGGCCACGGCCATGCCTAGAGGAACATTTTGCTCATGGATAATTGCACCATCCCAGGCGATGAGGGCCCAGGAGCTCGGGTTCGAGAAGGAGAGTGAAGATGAACTTCTGCTCAGCCACCACAACATCGAGGGAAAACGAAGGGTAAGCTGGAATGATTTTGAAGAGGGAAGTACTGAAGGTAGCATACAATATTCATTGCATCTCTAGGAGAATTGGGCACCAGGGCCACTGCTTCAATTTTCTTCTGACTGGAATCTCGGACTGGAAACTTTGGGTGGATCATCATCTGGGATAACTTGGAAATGAAGGCACGGAAGTAGGCAGGTCGGTGGTAGCAAGATCATCAAGGTGAAAATGCCAGCAGGGGCTGGGACCCGCAAGCTGGCTGGAGGTCCATTGGTCATTGACAGCCAAGGCCATGTCAAAGGTGCCATTGCCCTTGGCTCTAGGCAAAAGCTCAACTCGAGGAATTGAGATAGACATGCTGGTCATGGTGGAAGTCATGTTACTCATACCCATTCAACATAATTCGTTTGGAATGTATTTGGAATGTATACCATGTAGTTGATTAGAGTGCGTTTGCCAGCACCACCAGGTGTGTTTCCTTCCTGGGAACTGTGATCAAACTCGGATGACCACTTCGGTCACTGGTGACATATTGTACTTGCAGGTTGTTGACATCATCTCTGTGTAGATGGAACTTACCTCCCAGACCACACCATCAGGTACATGGAAATACCTGCAGAATACTACCAGATCCACTGATCTATTGAACAGGTTTTCTCCTACCTTCTATCCATGCCACACCTCTGTTCTTCACATGAGATTACGCATTCTTCATTGCAAACGCACTAGGATGAACGTCACACCAGTGAACAGCCAACTCCCAGCACCCAGAGCCTCTTTGACGATCACTGGACCTGACTGATCCTCACATACGCATGACACTGTTGACTCTTTACCCTTTGTGTCGAGGATGCTGAAGGTGCAGGAGGTGATTGGGACGAAATACTACATAATGAGCGAATAAATCGTAAGTTGCTCGCACTCTCCGACGTTCATTCGAGCCGACTGATTGAATACCCTGCCATCTACTCAGGTCGTGTCCTCCCTTCTTATCTCTCCTCGTTACTCGCCACGCTTGTATCGAAGAACATCACAGTCTATGAACCTGCAAAGCAAACATGTTTGGTGTTGTTGCTCTGGAGACAACCTGAGGAATGGGCAGAGGCTCTACATGCATGGGTGATTACTCTTGAGGGAGGAGACGCTACTCGCTGCAAGGTATACGCTGACGCAGCCACTCATCCCGTTGTGGTTCCAAGAGATTGAACTAATCACTGCAACTGATCTGCTCTCCCTGCTTACCTACTACCAGTCCATAAAGCCCCGGAAAGACGAGAGGGTGAAATGAGGAAAGAAGAAAGAAACTTTGTCCAAAGACAAGGAAACAGCAAACAAACTCAAGGTCAGCAGGAGTGTGCCAAGTGCCTCCATTAACATAATTTCTTCTAGAGTACACAAGGTCTGGAAGAAGGAATTTGAAGGACTAGACAAGCCCTCACAACAAATCAAACACCCTCACTCAATCCTTGACGACCTTTGGGATGATGCCACGATTGTCAGAGACGTTATTTTCCTCCTACTGCTACTCAGCCTAGTGTGGGGAGTGGGAAGGAAATCCCTGAAGGGAGAAGTGAGAGAGTGAGAGGAGAAGTTGCCGGCTTCCGGAACTCCGAGAGCAGGGCGTTGTCATAGCGGGACTTCGGCTTCAGCTTGTGTGCTGCACCTGAGTTCCAAGTCTAGCTGTCCTGAATTTACGTAGTCGTTTGGAACCTATCAGAGGGGGATGAAGGGCCGATGCACTGACGAGGCGACACCGAGTCAGTCTGAGGAAACTCCGAGGGTTCGGGGATGATAGGGGAGGTCAGTACTCAACACGCTTGGGGACAAGTTGGGTAGACTCGGAGTGACTACCGAGCGGTGGTCTACGACCGGGGATGACAACGAGTATAGTTCTATTTCGGAGTTCTAAGTCCGAGGTCGACTTAGGAGGAACAGACAGGAAGGTCGAGTGAGGGAGTTGAGAGGACAAGTGGAATTTAGAGGGCATGGGTATAAGGACAGTGACATGATGATGAGAGGACGAGACGAGAACACGATGAGGTATTTGGACTGAAGAACTAGTGCTACAAAGTCCGGGTTTATATAGTACAATAGAAAGGCAGTGTCCGAAGACCGAAAGCGTCGTGCTCGGAGAAAGTACTAGTCCGAGTGACGGTGAGGTACAGGATCCAGGGGAATGAATGGGGGCAGTACCCAAAGATCCGAGTGGCGTAGACACTGGATCTCTAAGGGTGAGCCTAGTGTTACGCTTGGACCGGGTAGGTACAGGCGTAGACTCGATTGATCGTAGGATCGCCCTAAGAGTTGTTCTTTAGGGGTTCTAGCGTCAAGACGGACGCCGGAGGTTCGAAGGTTTCAGAGGAGCGTCGACTCAATAGTACGACGAGGACTAAGAGAGATCCAGGATAAGGAGCAATGACCTTGGTATATTCAAGGGGGATATCGAGTAGGTCAAAGTTAGAGATATGTTACAGGAAGTACGTTGACTTATATAGAGAAGCGAGAAGGTGCACAGACCAAGTAACGCCTGCCCTAATCGAAGGGATGCGTCAGCGTAGAACGAGAGAGAACATGATGGAATCGATGAGTAAAAGGAACTACGTAATCGGCGCGAGAGAACCGATCGGAGGAGATAGGAGTCCGAGGTGATACAGGAACAAGAGCGACGAGTACCCCCTTCCGGTAGTAGAGAGGAACGGCGTGGGGAAGTCAAGTGAAAAGGAAAGAAGCGTAAAGAGGAGAAAAGAAGCAATCGTAACATTACCCCCCGTTTACATCCGAAACTCCGGAGAAGGATAACGTATGAACGGTGCCAGTCAGAAGTCAATGTATAAGGAGATGGGGGAGCCAGTCATGTTGGCGATGGCGACGTCGTCGTAATCAAAGCTTTCGAGGGGGGAATGAGAACGAGGAGGGGAGCGGGAGCGCGGGTTGCGACGACGGACGCGAGAGTTCTCGGGGACCATTCGCCGAGAACGGGGAGGAGGGATGGGGCAAGGTTGAGAGGAGGACGAGGACGAGGACGAAGAGGGGCGAGAATGAGAACGACCCAGAGGACAACGGCGCTGAGGGTGGCCGGGGCGGCTAACTTTACAAATGGGACAGACATACCACCGGCAGTGGATGCGAATATGGCCAAGGTAATGGCATTCGAAGCACGATTCGTGGTAGCGAGGGTGGTTACGGGAGAGTGGGGCGTCAATAGGTTCACCGTGGATAGTCCCAGTGGTATCAACTTCATGACGAAGTTCAGTGCGTTGAAGGGCGAGTTCGACCTCGGGGGAGATGGGGGACGAGGAAGCGGATGGGAGTGGTTGGGGGTTGGTGGACGTAGTCAGTTCTTTGACGTATCATTCTAGATCGTCGGCGAACTTGGGCATCTGCATCTGGTAGAAGGTAGAGAACAGGTC
>JBBPRK010001881.1:0-10123 GCA_038093075.1 Boletus patriciae | reverse complement strand
AATGTCAACGACTCAGAGGCAAGTATCGTCAACGGCAGTACAACGGCCAGTCAGACAATGTAGGCTCTATTTTGGGCATCATAATCTCCTCAGGGGATGGTTTATTGCTCACCGTATCATCCAAGCCCTGCAGGGATACTCATAATGATTGTTGGTTAAAGGTTCAACTTCTTTCTCTTATTCGATTTATACCTTCGAGACGGGCGGTACCGAATCTTGACCGACCGCTTCGAAATGACTTCAGGCATGTCATACTGGAGTATAGATGATGTCACACCGAGTCATGCCCACAAGTATTTCAGTTGTGATTGGCACCGGAGGTACTTTGTTTACCGTGACTCCATGCATGCCGTTCTTTGCATTTACGCCTCCCGACGCATAACGTAACATGTCCGCCCACGCCTTCTTACTCGCCCCCTCATCGACATCCCTCGAGTGAGGTGAACCCACAGCTTCAGATAACCCTGTGCCAAGGAGGGTATTGAAGCTTTAATACCGACTCGTACACAGTTGGCCTGGATTCAGAGCCGGGGACTATCTTATGTTGGAATTTGATACGCACATACTACGTCAGAGGATCCTTGTACATGCAACGAAAGGCGTCCGCGGGTGATATAACGAGACTACATAACATGAAACAACCCTATCTCCACTTGTCGCTCCAACCTCAGGCGGCATACGGTCGCACACGCAAAGGCAACTTGCATCCCACCTCACCTGCAATCTTGGGTCGTGGAAGTAGACCTCTGCCAATTTCAATCTTGGAATCAACGCCATCACGTAGCTCAAGGACAAAGCTCTTGACGAGCACCGTCAACACCGCCTGCCGAGAAAAACGCCGTCAGAATCAGTGACCACCGCACACCCCGATCACGCACCTTGAACTCCGTCACCACAAAATTCTTCCCCAGACACATCTTCGGCCCGTCCGAAAAGGTGAGCAAGTGTCGATGCCCCTGAATTTCTTTCGCCTTGGCAGGTATCCCATTCTGTCCGTGCGCGTCCTCGAGCCATCGACTTGGCCTGAATACTTTGGCGTCCTCACCCCAAAACGCGGTGGAGCGGTTAATGGATTCCATCGAGATCGCGACCAGCGTGCCCTTGGCGATCGTCAGGCTATCGATTAGCTCGCCATATTTCGTGCGGACGGGTTCAGAGAGTGGGATGATATCATCTTCGATGGCCTGTGGAACAATGCGGGATACATAATAAAGGAGGAGTGGGGAGAAATCGGTGGGAACGTACCACGCGAGTAAACTCGTCGACAGGCGGGTGGAGCCGGAGGGTCTCGTGGACGACGGCGTCGAGATAGGGAAGACCATTCGAAAGTTGATCGTACGTGGGGTCTGCACCGTGCTCGAGAAGTTCGTTTCGCAACTTTGTCTGCACGTCTGGGTTGCGCGAGAGCTCCAGCAGCGCCCACTGGGAAAGTGTCAGTCGATACATGAAGAACGCATTGGTAGGGATTCACAGTCAAGCTGACTAGAGTGGAGGCATGTGTGTCAGGATGTACTCGGGAATATAAGGCGAATATACATACCAGAAGTTGTTTCATACCCTGCGATGAGCATCACTTTCATCTATAAACCATCGTCAACGACGACCTCGACGACGCCACAAGGTCATTTACCTGGGCCATGACTTCATCTTTCGTCAAGTGGAACTCTGAATCGCCGTTCGCCCCTTTGACTATTTTTCAGGTCAAACAGGTCAGTGCTACATTCAAAGGTTCACGTGAAATAAATAAATCACTGAGCAATCCGATAATAGACTTCTCTCCCTTGCCCCCGACCACACCCATTTCCAACTCTTTCTGTGTCCTGGCCAGTAACACATTGGAGATTTCTTCCATGGCGGCGTTGAGCTTCTGGATGAGTGTCCGACGTGGCGTAGGTAACCCCATGATGAACGGGAAGGTCTGCGCCAAGAGGAAGAGGCGCTTATTGAAGGTTATGGACTGAGATGTGCCGAATGTGTCAAAGACCTCGGTGACACTTGCGTGCTTGCCTTCGAGCGCGCCAAAATCGTGAGAGAAACTTGCGAGACCAATGGTGTCCAGTCTGGCATAGTAATTATGGACGTATTGTAAGAATGTGTTTGGGAGAAACGTACGATATGTGATTCATCCTTCAACATCAGCAAATCAGATAGATTATGAAGGTACGAATGGCCATTTGACAAAACGCACCAGTCTTGGACCTCGATGAGAGCGGTATCCCCGCCGCTCGACTCGATGAGGACATCCCAAGCTCCTTTCGCCTTTGAAGCGAGTTCGCATTCATGTCAGACAGGGGCCACGAACCATACGATGGTGATCTGACCTTGTATGCCGAGTCGTAGAAAATCGATGTCAGCTGGCGAATGGCAGCGATGCTGAAAGCAGGCATCAAAGATTTGCGTTGTCTGGTAAAATCGGTCAGAGGTTTGCTCCCGGAACACGTCAAATTATGGATATACCTCCGATGATCTTCTCCGTGGGCCCATAACAGACCTTTCCCCATCTCAGTCCAAGTATCAGCCACATGTACATTACGAAGGCCTTCATCAACCACGTACGGTTTTTGCGAGTGTTTGCTTGGTGAACGGGATCTGTATATATGTCCATGTCTCCTTGGCATAAAAATGCGCGATCGCCTTGGGATCACACAAGACGATCCTCTTACTTCCCAATGTCGATGGGACTGTGTATACCCGACCGTATTCTTGCGCCCACGCTTCATAAATAGCACCGGAGTCCTCGGCGTCGAGGATGCGCGCTCCAACACCGTAGAGGAAGCTCTCACTGGGTGGTCCTCGGAGCTGTGTCGTGCGGAGTCGCTGACGGGATGCGCGGAGCCATCGAAGGAGGGTCCAGACCGCCGCGCAAGCGACAGCGGTGTCGAACGCGTACCACCGATAGGGACGGAGGTGGGTCAGAACGGTGTCCAAGACCTCCGATAACATCCGAGTCGTGGATAATGATACATTGAGCGACATAGCGGGCAATAGCATGCCAGTGGAAAATGAGGTGGAACGTGTTCACTATCGAAATTGTTACACCTCCCGTAGCCTTTATACGCCCTTGTGTACCCGGTTCTTTTCGAGGGTGATCCTTGTGCCATCTCAGTTGGCAACAGGAAGACGGATTTGCTCGAGTTCTGTGGGAAAGAACAGAAAGCGGCTGTGAAAACCTAGCAATGTTGCCAACGATCGTCCGCGGGAAGAACGGAGAAGCGACTCTTCTGGAAACATTTCACCTCACCTCGGCACAAGTTCTTGTCGGATAGGATCGCCCATCAAAATATGACCACTGATCAATAGGCGGAAGTCATACGAAACTGTCTCATGAAGCTGTTGGGTACATGAAACATTGGGTAGAATTGTCATTAGTGGCTCTTACTTACCCCAGCACCGCTGACTGCATGGAGCAACCGCATGTGAACATTCGGACCGACGGGTATTGCCACCTCGAGAAACGAATCGACGACACGCTGAGCGACACGACGAGAGGGTGGATATACGACGCAGTCCGTTCGGGTGATGGGCGTCTAAGAGGGGGAAAGGAAACGATATCGAGAACCCCGGACAACTGCTTGGACCGCTAGGGACAGCTTGAGCCTTCGACAGCATCATCGATCGGCTACGTCGTGATCCAACTTGCAAGTCCGCCCCGCAGGTTGCGGAGCGATTGGTGGCGCACACCAGGCTCGGGATTATCTACTGATGATACCATTCCTTGACTTTTCCATTGGACCCTTGTAACTCGATCGATTTGTCAGTGAACTTTTTTTTCCCTCGTCGCGCGTTCATTGTTGCACTTGGATTGAGTATTACTTAGTAACAGCTAGACTAATTAATACGATACTTACCCTGGATGCGGCAATCTGATTGGCTCATTCTAATGGCATGTTGTGCGGTGACCTTTGGTGAGAAACATTGAGATGCCGAGGCGAGATTGGTTCTTCTTCACCTTGCGGCGGCACTAACCGCTGGAGAACCATGTATTTGGATCGTACTTCTCGATCTGCGCTTCCGCTGATCGGAATCAGCTACTATAGGTTGTTTGAACTTTGGTTGTGGATGGAGCAGTTCAAGTTCACGCCGCGGCTGGAAGTGCAGCAGGAGTGCCAGGGGTCCGACTCGGAGCTGGAAGATGCCGCGGTAGCGCTGGAGTTTATCGTACTCTTATCACCATCTGACCATCAGCTAAGATGGCATCCTCGAACCAGCCCTTCCAAGTTCAGGGTCGCTTCCGCGCATCGGATAGATCATCCTTAGGAAAGTCTCCTTTCTGAGTTTCAAAGTGCACGCTGTAATCCTGCACACTGCACGCCACGTACGTGGCGTTCAGTTGTTTGTTTGGAGTCGAGGGTGCTCGCTGGACATGAGGCTGGGTGAATCACAACAAGGTACACATGTTGAAAGCACTGTGAGTCAGCATACACCCTTTCCCAACAACCGCCATGTCACTTCCAGATTCCAGTAAGCAAGAGCGTATAGAAGAGTTTCTGAGAAAGTCTCTCCTCGGAGAAGAGCTTATTAACACCCAGTTCCATCTGTTCTCGGCGAGATCTGCACCTTCGGGTCGACTCACCAAGCCTCGTGTCCTTTGCGCAAACAACGTTCTTCTAGCCAAGAGCTCGAAATACTTTGTGGACCGTAAGTGATTATTCCACGGAAAGACGGCTATTGCATTCAACGATGTCCAGTGTTGAGCTCGGATGTAAATCCTTCCGACGGGTCATTGAGCGACCTCACGGATGCCAGTGACGTCCCAAACCACGTTCAGATTGACGATTATGGCTATGGAAGTGACAGTGACCTCGATGAAGATGACGAGGAACCACCGACTGCGACGGTATCAAAAGCCCCTCCCAAAATTAGTGTTACAACCCAACCCAAGGACGACGAAGAGTGAGGCACACCATCATCCGGTCGATTTGCTATCTGATATGTCTGCGTAGGTTGTCTGATGATGATTCTGAATCGGTTAGCTCCGATATGTTTGTCATGAGTCCGGAACAGCCGGCTCTGAAGATGAACGAGTCGTCTGGCATTAAAAGCGTGGGTGAGGCTGGATCGGTAACGAGCGGCGAGACTGCAGTTCAGGAGAGCCTGAGTAAGAAGACGTTGGCGAACCATACTCCTGCCGTGCGTCTGCGGTCCTTGGGGAGTCGCCATGTCCTCGTTAAAGATACTGCATTTCAAACGTAAGCTCGCGTCGGCATCTCCCTTCCGTTTGGATGAATGATGCTCGATATTTAGATGGTATACCCTCCTGAACTATCTCTACACTGACAAGGTCGATTTCTTGCCCCTTGGTTCAGCCACAGCCGAAGGGCAACCCCGGGAATCGGAATCTTCGGCGAACTATCCGGATAAGCCAAGGTGTTCTGCCAAGTCTATGTATCGTCTCGCCTGTAAGGTGAGCATGTTTCGTCACACTCAACTTCACGGGGTCAGAGTTTGCAAGCTAAACGACGCACTTTAGGTTGGGCTAGATCATCTTCGCGACGAGGCCTTTGCCCACATTCGGAACAACCTTTCAGAATACAACATTCTGACAGAGCTTTCATCCAGCCTTCTCTCGAGGTGAGTTCTCGTTGACTTTCGATCCGCGACGTCGTGTGCTTACGAAATTCGGACTGTAGCCATCCGCAACTGCTAGAGATGGAACTCGACGTATTATACGCCCACGTCGCGTCACCTCTTATCATCACAGGGATTCCTGCGCTTGCACGGCGCATCGCTCATAAGGAGCTTCCTCATGGGGCCGATATTATTGTTGGCATCCATGCAAGGCTTTTAAAGGAACGTCATCCTTTACCACCGGCACCAACGCCCTCCGTACCTCCTCCCCTCTCTTCTACGTCCTCCTCTTCCCCCCCTCCTCACACTCCAGCTAGCTTCGAATTACCACCACCGATCTCAGATGCGCCGAGCGACTCGATTGAAATTGAACCTGCTGAACCACCTCCATTCAGTTTGGGCGGATGGGGATTTGGGAAACCCTCGGGGAGTAGTGGCCCTGATCTCGGTAAAGAGCCAGCTCCTGCCATTTCCGACCTATGGAGTGGTGGAGTTGTAATTGGGGAACCGGCACCCTCGGGCGACCCTGATTTCGATGAAGAATCCTGGGGGTCGGCCAAGAAAGGGTCAAAGCCAAAGAAGGTCTCGAAGAAGGTCTTGAAGAGGTAAAGGTGGATCCAGACTCGATGAGATAATACATTGGCTTCGCAGCTTCTCCTAAACTCCTGTTGCGGCTGGCCAGCGTTTTCTTGTTTACGGTTTTCTCAGTTCTTCTGTGGGTTACAAGTCGGGTGGATGGTTGGTCAAGTACTCCAAGTCGATAAACTTTGGATCGGTGCATGTATATGGTCCTGATCGTTCTCTATTTCTGTTTCGTGCCAAATAGATAGTGTTTCCCATACGAGCACTGGCATCACGCCGACCCTCGTATCTTGCAACTCATCGTGTGGATAGCGACTGAAGAGAGGATGAGAAGAGGACATATGAGACTAAATACTGGGGAGTTCGGACGGAGAAAGAAAGAAACACGTGTTGTACGAGTGATCATGTATTCGGCGTACGTATGATGGTAGTTGTCATTAGTCGTGATACCAGGAGAACGATGCGAGACCGCTTCACCGGGAAGGCTTTCTTCTCTTCGTCATTCCCACCGCAGTGAAGAGGTTCTGGTCGCCAACACATGGCACCTTGGGTCGCACTCTAGAGCCTACCTGTGACGATGGCCATAAAGGTGATGTCTACTGGTGTGTCGCGAAAGGGAGGTGGTGAGTGCGGGCTGAGACGCTTGTCCTCCGAGGCGAACGGGGCGTTCGAAATACAGAGCGTCTGATAATGGTGAGGACGGGATGTGTTGGAGATCACTCTCGCCGTAGTAAATACTCATGTTACATAATCGTCGTAGCGTAGTACGCGCGTGTCAGTAGTTACTTTTATTGCGCCTTCTCCGCCAACCCGTGCGCTCGATAGCCCGCTCGCTCACAGGATGGTCCGGCACTGTTTCATCCTCCTCTTCAAACGCGCCTGTCCCGAGACCGGGTGGAACCGTCCGCGAATTGAAACGATAAACAAGCAAATATGGATGATGATGCGTTGGTGAGGCGACAGAGCCCGAATCCGTACGTGAAAGCTCGGGTGTTGACTGTGATGTACACTGCAGACCTGAGCACATCAAAAACAGGAGAATCAGCGGACTTGTTCAAGGGTGGCAGGGATGAGCTATCCCGGATATTCGATACGTAGTATTTACTTCGTCTATAGCCTTTGCACTGACGAACAAGCCTGAGACTGGGATGCGAATCCACGCTGTCACTGTCACTACAGATACGAATGGAGCGCCACGCCGATCATGATCAGCAAAATACACACGGCCGAGGATCCAGACTTGGTACGCCTTGACACACGGAGGAAACCAAGTGTCTAAAGTCTGGGAGATTTACGCGGCTGTAAGTGGATAGCGAAAATGACTCCCTCACGGAGGGAGTCTCGAAAGTCTCTTGCATAAGGAGCCGTAGATAACACGAACGTAGCACTTAAGGTGCACACTCAAATTGGGACATATACACAGACATACAACACTCTAAGACCACGCACGTACAGTCCATCATGGGGCAAAGCCTTATAGGACTATAGACGAGGATGTAAAAATTTCTAAGAGTAACAGAGGATCGTGACAAGCATTTCAAATCCGTGGCACGCGAATGGTGGTGATCAGTAGGTTGATTCCCTAATTACGCCAACATGAGTGGACAGGTTTGACAAGATCGTGTTGAACACACCAATGCAATAACTCCAGAGATCCAAAATGCCTTGCCGATAGGGGTTGGTTGGAACCGGAATATAAGTGCGAATACGATACCTCCCACGTTACCCATGGCGCCCACAATGCCGCTCTGTGCTCGGAATGTTAATCTTAAATACCAGGCGTATAACGAAGATCTCACCATGAAACCATTGGAACCTTAAAAAAGGCTGTGAGTCGAAATTTATTTGTAGTGGAGGCTGTACTCACAAGGATTGCAGTGGGGTACCAGCGAGAAATTGACGCCGTTCGCAGCCTCGTTTGCCATGGCAAGAATGACTACCAACCCGATTATTGTGGCCACTATGTTCCAAGTCAGTATCTTGCGAAGGAACTGAGAGAATATGCTTACGAGAAGGATCATTGCGGCTGTCGATATACACGCCCAGACCAAGAGATACCAGGCCCTGTGCGGCGCCCAGGAATATCATAAGGTACTTCTTTCCAGGAACTCCCCATCTCCTGTACGCTAAGTCGCCGAAGTATCCGCCTGCCCTCAAAGTCAATGGCGGTAACAACAGTAGGGGAGAAAATCCTTGCCTAAGGGGCGGGTGAAGACGTTCAAGAAGCCGAAGATGGATGCGAGCTGTCTCAATGGTCAGGATTGGAATAAAGTGTGCGTTGTGCCACTGACATATCCAGCCTTGGTTTGGCCAAATGTCGGTGACTTGTAAAGGGTAAAAAGAACATTTGCCAAGTAGGCATCGATAGCGAGTTCGTAGCCGAATGTCGTGAGGTATGCTAGAGCGGGGAGCCAAGTTAGAGGTGTAGATACGATCTTTAACGTGAGCCCCAGCGTGAGTGGTTGGCTAACTGCATAATTTAGCTCGGAAACCATGTCTACCAAAAAATGTCAATTCGGTATATTGCTCGTCGTGAAGGGTAAAATGACGCACTCAAGTCCTGAGATGGTAGGACAGTGACTTGAATGTCTGCCAGACCACCTTTCTTCTCAGGATCGTCTTTGGTTTGGTCAGGCGTCGCGCATCTCGTCTCATCCGCAGGAACGTGAGTTAATTCTGGGCCCCCATGCCCGTGCGCAATTGCCTTGTGTCTATCGCACCATTTGCCAGCAGGGTGATCCGTCCCAAATACCATGGCGGCGACGGCAACAAGGAGCAGGAGAGGAACTGGGACAATAACAAACGCTGCACGCCATGCAACACTCGGCACGAGTCCGGCTGCAAGTAAACCATCGTATAAAGCGATCATGACCACGAATGTGACTCCGCCGCCTGCGTTACCCCAACCTCCTGCTAGAGCGTTGGCTATGAAAGACATGAATTAGCCAACAGATTAGTATATTCGAAGACCAATTACCTGTCCCAACCACATTCGTGTCAAAGAATGCAGTGGTCCATGCCTGGCATGTCACGAAAGTTCCACCGAGAATACCGATGAAAAAACGGACAAAGTAGAGCCCGATGGCAGTGTGCGCAGTTCCGGCCAACGCTGAAGGGATTGCGCCCAGAACAAGCAACCAAACCATGACCTTGCGCGGACCATACCCTGGAATGGTGGTGAGAAAGGTACGTAACGTATTTCGAGCATACGAACGGTCAACCATAGGACCTGCGACCAAGCGGACAAAGAGTGTGGCACACAGTGAGACCACGCTAGAGTTCCCTACAGAAGAACGAGTATTTAAATTGAGCGTCCATTGCTGACTGCTACCTACCGACTTGCGCAGACGTTAACTTGAGATCTTCCTTGATGGCATCGGGAACAAGGGGGGCAAACGCAAACCATGACAAGCTGTGTGCGAACAGTAAGTCTTGCACGCCGTATCATAAACGCTATAGGGACTGACAAAGCCGCGAAAAATCCCACCCAAGCGCTGTAGCGTAAAGTCAGGAGATCGCAAAAACGAAGCTGAGGATAGAGAAGACGGACAGATGGAAGTTGATCGAATACTGGTTCCGGAGAGAAAACAGAGGCAACGACGAGCATTTCAAGTTGGTAGGATTGATCACAACCTCCCTGAACTTGATCGACTGCGAAGTAGAAGAAGTGCGTGCAGTCATGGTGGATCAGCTCTCCTGAGGGGCAGGTAATTTTCCTGTCCATTGGCTGTTCTTATATTTTGACCGGCAAATCTCTAATGCCCTAGTATAGAAAATTGCTCGGCGACGCACTTAAGCGATGCTGTCTAAATCCTCGAGATGTGTACCCGTCAGACGTCAAAGATAAGGATATCCCCCCTTAATCAGTCTTATTGTCGACAATGACAAGAACAGGCGCACCTGAGCGATAAGGCCAGAAAAATTCTTGTCCGCTGAAGAGCTGCAACTCCACAGGCCCTGATGAGCGACCATT